>JAZGVS010000933.1:0-11442 GCA_037356235.1 Bacterosira constricta
GTAAGTAGAGCAAATGGGAGTTCCAACATTATTGTGAGTTGTGTCAAAACGCGAATTTGGACGTGTCGTACGTATGTTTTACAATACGACTCGTAGATAAATAACGGGATCGGGCGTGAAAGCATTACCATAGTACTGTTTTAATACCAACTCCGAAAGCGGCGCAAACTCTGTTTCGGATGCAATAGGATTGAATCCAGAGCGTACTGCAATAGGGTATATTGGAGCAGGATACACAAGTGAGTGGAGTGCAATGATTGGAACAAGCAATAAACAGGATATTTGTAAGAGTTGCTGATGTGGAGGAAGAATGAATGAAGACAAGACAATTGAGGGATGTGGCACTTGTGTTTGCATGTGGATTCAAGGAGAGAGGACATGCAAGTATTCGAGGGATTCTTGACAAGGAATCATGAAACAGAATTGGTTAAAGAAGGCTGGTTGTTCTAATTGTGTGAATCGGAAGATGAAGTTAGAATCACAGATACTTATCCAAAGATGTGTGAGAGGATGCATTATTTGCATGGGAAATGCATTGATAACTTGAAGGAGGTCTAAGGAATGTATTACAGCGCACAAATGGAAACATATGAAAAGGATAAAAGTCTAGGGCGTAAAGATGCAAAGCAGAAAAAGAGAAAATCAGGGATTAGCTATTTCCATCATGGTCAGTTAGTTTCATATAGGTTACAAAAGAGCGACATCAAGGAAGGTCAGGTTGCAACACGAGCTGGAGTCTATGGTCACGGAAAACAAGTCCAGGCTGGAATGTCTCTGGCGCGCTCACGGCTGTTGGCCAGAAGATTGCCTTGGACTAAAAAGCAACCCCTACAAAACGACTGGGGCCGAATAAGTTTGTGCCAAGGCTGGCAGAAATGTTGACTGGGTGGGGGAAAGATGACCCAGCAATGGAAAAGAAAATTCATATGGAAGCAGATGTGCCCGAATTTTCGGTGGAGCAAAGCAATAATAAGGACGAGTGTACGCAATTGGTGCGAGCGATTGGAGATTGTGCTCTAATTGCTTTCTCTTTTTTTGCTGCGAGTAAGAAAATATACAGTGAAGAGGTCGAGAAATGAAATGAAACAATCAAAATCAATTCAAATCGGAGGATTGTACGTTTTTAGGAAGAATCCAATGGGGTAGCTGCGACAGTTACCGCGTGATGCATTTGGATAAGGATATCATGTCAGCAGATAGTGACATGTTGAAATTGGATCATTCAAAGAATGGATGAAAAGGAGTATGGGTGAATCAGGAGGTGAATGGGGAAATTCACAATTGTGCAGTACGAGCTATAGGATGGAGGTACTGCTACATACGACTACGACGCAATGGCAACCAGAAAACACATATGTCTACCTATTGGGAGGAGGGAAAGCGCAAGGATGTGAACGATGAGGACATGCGCAATAATTTGAAATGGGCAGCAACAGAATTGGACTACCATGGAAGGAAGGGTATTCCAATTAGTTTGGTCAACACGCACTCGATGAGGATAAGCGGGACAAATGCGTTGTCGTTGTCGGGCTACTCAGATAGAGAAATACAAAAATGGGTAGATGGAGAGGGGACGAAACGTTCAAGGAATACATCCGAGAACAACTCTCCAATTTTTCGGAAGGTATGTCCAGGAAAATGAAACAAAAGTTTAACTTTGTCAATGTGTGTGCAGGGGCAAACACAGATGTCCCAGTTGACATCACCCGCATTATGTTAGTGACGGATTATGACTCGGACGAGTCAGTTTAGGAACAAGGTTCCTGGGGGAAGCCCTGTGTTGGGGGTAAATAATTAATAATTGATGAATGCGAAGTAGACTAATGACAGCAAAAGCAACAAAGGCTGCTCAATGCTTGACTCATCATGTCAGCAGAAGACTTTATTGAGGGGACAACAATTATTCAGGTTAGGAATTCATATTTTATGTGGGGATAAGGATCAAAAAGGGATCAAAACAAAAGAACAAGAGCTTTGTGAGGTGAAGGTATTTAAGTTGCCTGCTTGATGCAAGCGTCCAGCCATCTCCCCTTCAGTGGTAGGTATATCACCAAACTCTCTCAGTGACTCAACAAGTGGAGTCGGTGGGGCATCTTTTCAAATGAAAAGGGGGCTGGGTTTGCACCATGAGGTTTAAACCATGCGAGGTTTTGGCACCACACACAACTTTCTGTGTTCTTTTACATACAGTTTGTATACGATGGAATGCATCCAATCAGCATGGAGTCTAGTAGAGTAAGAGCCGAGGTCCAGTCGGAGACTTGACCATCTCTCCCTTCAACTATTGGTTTCAGCAGCAATTTTCTTACTAGTCGACTCGACTCGAAAGATACTGTCGTCACGTGAGGCATCATTTCACAGTTATTTCACCCATGATTTATCACGCATGGAAAGGCCGCGCCGACAATCTGTGCCAAGTTACTTAAGAGAATAACGTATGGGGTTAGTATGGTAATATCTACTGTCTCGATAATTAAATCATGTAATGTTGTAAGGGGCCGCGCGACGAGTTTATGGACTGAGTTAGAACTCCATACATCATTCCCTTACCTCAGCGAACACGACCGACTTGAACTTTAGCAGGGACAAACCAACATGAACACCATGAACAATGCTCAGCAGTAGAGCAACTTGTTGACAGGAATAAATCCACATAGTCCAATAATAATGTCGAATAGTGTTCACTGCCGTCGCCGGTGTAGAGCGCCACCATCGCTAGCACCCATCCCCTTCTTGGCCTTCCTATTATTATGCTTGACACATTATCACGTGCCCGTCAGTGCGGAAACAACAGAGCCAACAACACCAACACCACCCACCATAGTCGAAGCTGAAGCCCGCACCGCCCGCAAACTAGCCAAGGCCGTGGGAAAGTTATCGACGGATCTCAAGACTTGTAATTCTCGCGTCGATTCCATCGAAGAGGGGTTTCAAAATCTCTACGCCGCCCATCTATCAAATGTGGACGGCCTCCGAAAATGCAAGGAGGGCATGCTCACCAGCGAAGACTTGGAAAATCTCGATGCATCGTTAGATTCAGTCAATCCAGCATTGGTCGAACAAGCTAAGAATAAGGAAGAGGAAAAGAAACATTTGGCACATACCCAAGCATTGACGACAAAGCATGTTGAATTAATTCATCAACTCGAACATCAAGTGGAGAAACTTATCAAGAGAGAAAGGACGTGGGAACGGACTATATCAGAATTAGTCGCTCGGCGTGATTTGTTGGAACGGAGGGAGGGGGCGTGGGAACGGACGATTGGGGAGCTCATGGGTGAGATTGAGATACGGGCCAAGAGGGAGAATTGGTGGGAGGATATGAAGGTTGAGATGGAGGGGAGGATTGGGGCCTTGAGTCAGATTGCTGTTATGGAGAGGTGAGTTTTGTTTTGTTTTGTTGACGTGGTGATGATGGTGGATTTTGATGTCAGTTTCAGAATGCTAACCCCCTCTCCTGCATGTCGGGTAATTGGAAAACTCTTCTTCTTATCGATTGCCATCCTTGTCATTTTAATCAATCAAACCAGATTCGGACCAGGACCACATTACGTCTCAATGAACATCCTTCTCGACGAAAGCAATCCATCCTCCCAACGCGAAATAATCTACCAACTAGCCCCCCTCGACCTCATGCCTCACTCGATCCACCTCTTTCTATCCCAAATCGCCGATGGCTACTGGACCCGTGGCACACCCTCCATTGCCATCAGTGCCGAACACGTATTGCAATCATGTCCGCATCCGTGCTTGGAAAATGCCGACATGGGAGGTTCCTCACAGGGGTATCCCTACGAGGAAATGAGACGAGCGGGATTGGACGTCGTTTCATTTCAGGAGTACAGTCCAAAGTATCCGCATGAGAAGTATACCATAGGATTTGCGGGGATGCCGCATTCCGGTCCAGAGTTTTACATTAATCTGTTGGATAATACGTTGGATCATGGTACGTTGGAAGAGCGGAAATTTAAGATGGGTCCGGATAGGTATGCTGGGTGGGCGATGGAGGCGTTTGGTAGTGTGGAGGAAGTGGATGAGAAGGCGATTGTGCCGTATCCGTGTTTTGGGAAGGTGATTCAGGGATTTGATGTGGTTGATGAAATATCAAGGGGTTTGACAAGGGCATCGTTGCCGAAGAAAGAAGAGGATGAAATCGGTGATGGCGTTCGGTTGGATGAAAATATGCTGTTAAGTCCAGTGAAGATTGCGTCCGTGACTATTTTGCAGAATTACAGCCCAGATGATACTGCTGGTGATAGAATTAGCGAGGAGAAGGAAAAAGAAAAGGGTTCGACCATTGGCGACGAGCTTTAGAAAGTGTAGGCATTTTATGTGTGTTCCTTTTGCATTGAAAAGAATTTGAACGATATCGTTAATAATCTATTCATGAAACAATAAGTAATGGTGCAAATGATATGAGTTCCATTGAACTTGGTTGGGATGGACTGATGAAAAGTAGTGTGTTTACGAGTGGAAGCACATGGTTCTTGTTTGATTAGAATCACAGACAGGTCTCATGAGAGAACCAACAAAATTGAAATACCAATTGTTTACTATAATATTATGATCGCGTAGCGCGCTGACGGTGGCAAGCACGAGTTAATTCATTTGATAACATCCCTGTGAAAGAGCAGTTAGTTAGCAGTTATTACATTGTTATTATGTTGTCTAGAATGGATAGCTATGGATAGTGTACATTGGAAAACGCAGTAAATAATCTACTATTGCTCTGAAAAACGATTCATTCTATCCGTCATTACATAACTGGTGTACTCTTGGAATTTGTTGGGTGGTAGCACTGCCTTACGGATTTCGATTTTTACTAGTACTACGTAAAGTTGTTACTAGTAAAAACATAAAAACTGGTTATTGACCTAAAGTTCGATAGAAGTGACACAAACTGAACATCTTCGGTCAATTTTCAGCTAGTAGGAGCGTGAAAGCTCAATTTTCAAGAAGTTGATTAGTGCTGAGTTTGACAATTAAGAGTTCTGTCCGTGGCATACCAATACAAATGACAAGCACATCAACCTTGAATTTCAACGAGAATCGAAAACCTATGAATGGGTTGTGGCAGAGTGTATTATTTTGTGGAGAGGCCGCGGATTGAATATCAACGTTCTTCGCAAGAGCATCAATTAATACCATGACTACCAAATTCACAGATAACATTCGAGTGGCATAATGTTGGTCATTATATGCAAACAAGAACCATTATAAAACTATCAGGCATATGTCTCGCACATAATCCCAAAGTCTCTAACATTCCCAACAGAACTTACAGCTTTTTTCGCTAATAGAGAAAAGATAAAGGCTCTAACAACGTATCCGCTGAATTGACCGATCTCTACCTCGAGCAACCACAAAAATCCTCAATCGATTCTCCAACTTCATCAATATATGAATTAAAGTATGGGAACACACAGCAGTGGTAATCTTCACCTTCCACTGATGTATTATTGTACTCAAACTCTTCCTCTTCCACATTGAATTTTACCGCACGTCCTTCTTCTTCCTCTGCCGCGAAACAATCAATTCCATCCCCACTTTCTTCACTCTTTGTCCCCTTTATGGAACTATATGCACTCCTATCATCCTCTGAATCCTCCTCTTCAGCACTATTTGACACTCCAGTTTGGATATAATCTTGCGTAACACTTCGACTGACAGCGGTTTTCATGGCACTAAATGTTGAGGCAATTGATAAAAAGGTTTCAATCTCTAAATCTTCCCTATCCTGCTCTTCCTCGTCCATTGACATGTTGGGACCATCGGGCTCAACTCCAGTATTTCGAACTTTGGAGTCGATCACTTCGTGTTCAGAATAGCTATCGCCTTGGAGATAGTTGTTGAAGCCATCATGTTTATTGTTATTCGTTGTCACTGATTCGCTAAAGGCTAAAGAATCTGTAGAGCCATCCGTACCATGTGAGCAGTTCGAATCATTAGTACTGACGCTCTCTTGGTCACTGTCATCGCTATCATCATCTCGACAAGGGAGGGGACAAACGAACTCCGTGCTTGTGCCATTATTGTTTGCTTCGTCATTCAGATTAAATGGATCGAATAGGTCCGCAGCTGGCGAAACTGTTGATAATGGCGATAATGGTACACTCCCCGGAGTGCCTGGAGACAGTAAGAACTGGTTGAAATAATCATCATTTGGGAGAGATTCGTTTATGAGCATATCGAATTCCATTGGATCCGTAGGTGAATACTGCGGCTGTTCATTCTTCAGCCTTTGGTCACTACTTGAAACAACAGTTTCTGTTTGGACCGTGGCATTGGCATCATATTCATCTTCCTCTTCTTCGTAAGCTTCGTCTTCTTCTTCTTGATTTTGTTGTTCGTATGCTTCTTCTTCGTAAGCTTCTTCTTCATCACCATCTTCGCAATCATCTTCATCCTCGTTTCCTTCGTCGTCTTGTTGTTCGTATTCGTCTCCAGAATGATAAGAGTATTCTAGAGCAGAACTAAAAGCAGAAGAGCAGTCATCTCCTTCATGTCTATCACCATTGCCTTTATAGCGATGTCCTGCACCATCATCTTCGCAATCATAGGAATAATCTCCATGGATTCCATAAACGACGCCATCATTGACATCATTCTCGTGATATTCGTCAGCTTCAAGATATCCTTCCGTTTGTTCGTTGTTACCAAGCATGCCGTCTTGACCATTGTTGTTGCCGTTGCCGTTCCCATCCATGTCATCTTCCTTGCCCTTCTCCGCGACCATGGACTTTGTAAAACTATCCTCGCTCCAAAAATCCTCACCAAAAGTACCTTCACTAATAGTAACCGACTCTGTCTCAGCCTTGGTCGCCTCAGTATTCGTATCCCCTGTCCCCCAGAAATCATCATCAAATTCTTTCCACAAGAATCCATCCTTATCATCCTGATTTCGACCATTATTATTCTCATGTTGGTCTTGTTCTTTCTCTTTCTCCATGACCATATCATATGCTCCTTGCAAAGCATCCAACTTGATCTCACAAAAATTCTTTGGATGTAAAAACCAATGTTCCGACTTCATTCCACATGATACAGCTGCTAGTTTCAAGTCTTGTTCGTTGGTACATGCTAATGCCAATTGAAGCCGAGACATTTGATTTTCGTACGAAGTTTGTACCAGTGTGGAATTGGTGCAGGATGGTGAAAGGTGAAAGACGTTTGAGTAGAGATTGGGGTTTGGGCCGTAGATGAATCGAAGGGCTTCATTTCCGGCGCATATTGCTTCGTCTTGTTCTTTTTCAGAATTAGTCTCACTGCTTCCATCAATTGATTGTTTCGCACTGGCAGCTGTTGTGATTTTTTTTGGTTGTACCTTGGGAGGGGATTCATCCTCCGGAAAATTCGATTCGTCCGAAAAGTTCGATTCATTATACACTGCAAAAGAACTATCATCAGGTGCGATGGCATGATTGTTTTTCATAACGGTCGGAGCGACATTTACCGACCGGACATTCGAGCTGAATCCTGAGTGTTGGTTGTTGCGGCCAGTAATAGCAGCCGTGGTATCCCAAAAGCTACTTCCGCGAGAGCTATTGACAATAACTGCGGAAGAAGACGAAGAGGTAGCCTCATGTGCAATGACAGGATCGTCTTGGACAGTGTAGCTCAATCCCGCCCGTTCGTTATTGCGGTAAGCAGCAGTGATGGCAGGATCGTTTTTCATGACGGCTGACATGACAACATTTGCCGTCTGGATAGCACGTTTATTTGCCGTCTGGATGGCCTGTTTGTTATTGCGGTCGACGGCAACAGCAGCAGAAATTGCGACCGTGGCATTGGCAGCGTGATTTTTCTTATCCTGCTTGTAACTATCACCATCGGACAAGTCGCCATCATCAAGTACCTGCTCGGCCTTACTGGATAGTTTCCTTCGTGATGACGCATTCTTTCGTCGCGAGGCTAATCCAGCAAGCGCCAATGAAACCGATTTTCGATTACTAGTATTACTGCTGCGTTGCTGTTGTTGTTGCTGTTGCTGATGCTGATGCTGCTGATGCTGTTGGTGTTGCTGCTGCATTGATGCATGTTGAAATGAGTTGATGGAGTGTAGTCTGGGAGGCATTGTAGAAGATGTGTGTGATTTGTCAAAATGAAATCTCTAATGAAAAAAATACTACGCAATGATTCGCGGATTGAGGAGAGGTTGATTGGGTTCTGGATTTCTCTGTGCGTTGAAGGTTAGAGACCGTTAGATGAAGGCCGCTCAATCAACCCCGCAGAAATATCTATCGTGGTGCCTCAGGATCGAAAAAGGTAGTATTAAAATTTCGATCTGCATTGTAATCCATTGGACCATTGGAGTGTTCCTACGATCACGCACTGCTATCGCCGAGCTGGATGGAAATTTTGATTCGACCTCTGTGTTGGTTTATCTAAAATATTTGAGGATACAAAGGATACTAATTCCTTATCGTATGTATGTAGAATGAATTATTCCTACCAAATCCTATCCGTTCATAAGGACATACGATACATGTATGTACCTATGTAGACGACGGATGCGACGATCTGTGAATGTCGAGTCTCGCGTGGGTAAACTTTGTACCTAGGGCTCCTTTGCTGTCCTTCATCATCAATTGCCCCAAGCACCTTAAAAGGCTTCAGGGGAAGAAGAGTGGATGATAATTTTGGGGAGGGTAAGTGACATATAAACCTGTGTAATAGAATTATATAATATTCAGTACTTACCTATCGTATTCTATAATGGCATTCAATAATGATGGCAGAGATTGGTACCATTAATGGAGAGTAGTATTGCCGAGGATTTTGATGCTGAAATGAAAATCAACGCTGCGTTTAGAGCTGCGCGTATTCCGATTGAGAGGAAATACGGGCACATGAGCTGTGTCCAGAGGATTGTGATAGCTCTGCTGGATTACAGCTTGACAAGCGTCATCCATATACTTTGGAGCAGCTTCGTGTCTGTCACCTCCTCATGAACTGCTACATTTGTCTAAAGGGCGACCAAGGTAGCAGTGTTAATACTTTTGATTGCTCTCCACCTCGCCTCCAAGACTATCTACAGCTTTAGACACTTGTAGAATAATATTTTAGGATTTGTTTATGTTTTGATGATAATCTGCCTATTATCTACTATTTCTATTCTGATTTAATGATTGATTACTTTTTAATCACGAGTAATAGCCATTACTGTAGTTTCAATTGAAATGCAAAAATCCATTTCCAATATTTAGAGTATAACTATTGTGTTCAGACTTGTAAATAGGTCAGACCTAAACAGGTAGGATGGGTCGGCATCAATTTTGCCGACCCGACCTATAGGTCGGGTCAGGGCCAATTTGACTGACCCAACTTAGGTCACAGGTTGCCCATTTTGCACCTGACCTATGTTTGACCTGTCCTAACCTAAGTTAGGTCACAGGTCAATTTTTTCAGGTCGACCTAGTTACTTGAGTCGACCCATGTTCTCATTTATGTGCATTCCCTTTCACATAAATAGTTTACATTGTTGATAGTGTAAACATAAATAACTATTGTAGAACAAGATGTATGTATTGTGATTTGATCCTAACTAAGAATATGTAATGATATCCCTCCATGCCACATGTAGGAACTGAAAACGGCGGTCCAATATTTTACGGTTAGTATGTTTGGCAAGTTCTTCCAGTGAACACTAATGAGTATCTGAGTTTTACATTGAAACTTATTGTTATTGTATTACCGCGATACTATCCGGGGCGAAGATGATTAATAATAAATACTATAAAATTCAATCAACCTAAACCTCTTCCCCGTCTTCCTCTCCAACAACTTCCACTTCATCTTCACTTCCATTCCCATCAATGCCACTGTCATCATCTTTTGGCTCTTCATCCTTCAACAACTTTGTACCACCGGGAGTTATCAAGCGTTTGACAGAGGTATCAAAATCCCGATGGTTAGTGTTGGCTGACTTCATTTCATCAAACCTAGACCCCCAACGAGTCAAGACAGACGATTCATACCTGTGATACTTTTCACGTGGTCCGTGCTCTTTCTGGACATTGGAGATAACCCCTTTACGTGAAGGATTGCATTGGATGCGGGTAAATCATGTGCCTTGTCCAGTGCGATACCCAGATCGGGATTCAGATTAACTGTGTGGGAACTGACACCTGCAGCTTGCCCTGCAGTGGTGTTGATCTTGTGGGCATCGCATTTTTCAGCAACAATCTTCTGAGACCTATTTCCCCTGGTCTCCCATTCAAGCACATTGACTGATGCTCCAGCATTGGAAGCTCCATCAACTGTATGGAAACTGATGTATTCAGCCTTGCAACTAAGTAGGGCATGGATCTTGTCTAGCCAATGACCAACATTCTCTCCTGTTTCGGCATCAGGTAAGTGAGAGAAGTCGAACAACATCTGGGCTCGTGCCATAGAAGGAGTTGATTTTGAAACAAGGTTTATAAATGTTTCATCTCTGATCATTTCCTGTTTGGTACCATTTATGGAGAGTAGTAATGCCGAGGATTTTGATGTAATGGATAGTTGGGGGAGAGAAGTGGATGATAATTTTGGGGAGGGTAAGTGACATATAAAACTGTGCAATAGAATGATGTAATATTCAGTACTCACCTATTGTATTCTGTAATGGCATTCAATAATGATAACAGGGATTGATACCATTTATGGAGGGTAGTATCGCTGAGGGTTTTGATGTCTTGAAGGGATTGGAGGGGTTTTATTTTGCTTTATCGAAGGCTCGACACAAATGAATCACCCACTTCACGTCACCGCTTGCGGATGGTATGTTGAGTCGCCCGCTGATGTTTGAGACACGTTGGTCGGGCCGGCGTTGGTTTACGGAGTTGTTTGAGCTAATTGGTGCTGGAGGCCTGCAAAGCGACGTGCAGCGTTTTATTGATTGAGGCAACGCAGGAGGCTTGCTCACTTGGGCAAGCGGAGGGTGGCGAAGGAGTCGTGACCTTCTATCTCCCTTCAAGAAAATATGGAAGGGAAGTCTTGAGGGAGCGAGTGTATAGGGGATGAGGGAGTGGGTTGGTGTGAGTACCAAATTCCCACATGGTGTAGCGAGGATTGTGGCGGTAGTTGTGGTTTGGTGGTCGTGGCTGTGGTTGTTGTTGGTTGTGCACGCCTGCATGCCTGCAGGATTAGCTTTATTTCTACATACGTAGGATTTAGTACAAGGGGGGGGTGAGTTGAGTCAAGGATAAAATTAAATTGACCTAAATGAGTTAGGTCAGGTGTTGGGCTGGGTAGCCTAAAATCTAGGTCAGAGCTTAGGTCAGCAGAAATTGACCTAAAGTTCGTTAGGTCAGGGGCGACCTAAACCATGGTTTTACTTAGGTCGACCTAAAACAGCTGACCCGACCTAACTTTATTAGGTCAACCTAATGTGGGTCTGACCCATTTACAAGTCTGATTGTGTTGTAAAGAAACATATTCTAAAGACCAAACATCGTGTCA
>JAZGVS010000934.1:0-11474 GCA_037356235.1 Bacterosira constricta
GTGAGTGTTGTTGTAATGTCCAGTTTGTGATCACACGTGGGATTTGTGACATCCATCCATGGCATCACATATGTTTGCATCTCTCATGTTTGGCGCCAAAAAGAACGATGGTCCAATCCACATCGGACCTCGGGGATGGTCATGTCGAATCCACCATCTCGATGCAATGATAGAACAACCATCACCAAGAAAGCGCACGGTCTAGTTTGCGTGGTAGCCTCCTGTCATTCACTTGGTGTTGAAATGTCCACCGGAAGATACATCTTGCTATATCCAAGCTTAGGCATAAGCGGCCAAGGAAATGATGAGCACTATCTCTTTGTACGCATTCTATCATCGCAAAATGTGTACGAATTCGCCCGATATACTATGGATATTGCTAACGGGAAGGATTTTTCAATACAAAGCGTCATTGTACCTTCTGCTGAGTGTACTGATATCAAATATCATCCCATTCATCAACCATCAACAAAGAAGGCAATGAACGGAATAGTCCCAACAGCTATCAAAGATGAGCTATCTAGATTACCTAAAACCTCTAAAGCAAAGAAGCATACAGCAAACGAAAAGATGAGAGCAACTAAAGCTGCAAATACAATCAGCCCGATACCATCTTTGTCTCCAGAAAAGAAGAAGAGGCAAACAAGATTATCAAAGTATGTAATTCTACTGGCTGAAGTTGAGTTGAAGCGCAAATTGCGGCCCTGAAAGAAGATATCATCACAAAAGCAATCCAATTATCTACTACGGTGCAACAGTTGAAAGATATGTTGAGGATTCGGTTGGCAAGAAACAATAATTCATCTGAAAACAGGCCAAACACAGATTCAATCACTTCAAGTGATACCAATATTAGCAATTCTACTTCTGATTCAGCTTCCATTTCTACATGCGAAATGCATTATACCATCAACAGCCGAACTGGAGAGCTTCGCGTTCTTGAAAATGGTATCATATTTCTTGACGATCTAATTTGAGGATTGATTGATCTAAATGATGAGGATATCACACTCGACGAGCATTATAAATTGACTCGAGGGCTAATACAAATCAACGTGAAAGAATGCATGGATTATGTTACTGTCAAGGCGGATTTGCGTATTCTCAGAAATGATACGTTTGTGAAAAAGTATTGGAATTATATCGAAAAACTAGCAATGGCAGATGGGATTGTTCATCTATTTGATAAACTGGACAACGGTACGTATTCGTGTCGTTTATTTTAACTGTGTATAATGGAACACTAATATTGATTTGTATTTATTGCAGGGTTTATCGACAAATCTTCTTGGGCAGGAGAAGTGTACGAGCCGCTTCTGGATAAAATCTGGAGAGATATCATGCCCCATGCACATCACCAGCAACGTTGCAAAAACTTCGTTCAGATGGCAGCTTTGATTGCAAAGACGTTAGTAAAAGAGACACACAGGATATGGCGGGCGATTGCAGTTTCAACAATCATACGTCGATTCAATATATTGTCTGTTGAGATCAGACGAAAAGCAGAGACGGATCCAGAGAAGAGGGACAAAAGCACTAGGGTGGAGGGAAGGTACTGAATTGAATTATTCACCATCTTCCGCCGTGCTTTCAGGAAGGACGTCAAGCAAGCAAGAAGCCTTATCAGCAAGGAGAGACACAAAGAAATAGTGGAAAGTATCAGAGCAACAAAAAACAAAGTGAGTGCCGATGAAGAGAAAGTTTTCGTTGATGAGTTTGAACGGGCTGTGAAGAAGCCTGACAAGACATATCAAGCTGAGTTGGTATTGGGATATTAACAGACCGCTACGATGGGTGGTAGAGTTATGCTTTCTTTTTTGTCTAAAGCAAATGGATTGCGCATGGCATTCCTGATTGAGAACGCGATCGACTGCAAAATTATGGCGCGAAAGATTTCACGGACGATGAATCGTTCATCAAACAATATGGCGAAGATGCCGTACTCAGCAAGATTCCAATCAACGCCAAGAAGGCATATTTCAAGACACACAAAGCACGCCAATACATGAAAACGAACAAACACATAAACGAAGAAGACACGAAGAAGATGACAAAATCGATTGAGCCATTGAGCGACGAGATGATGGCAGTATTAGAGAAGCAACACACACCTGCATAGAGATCATTCTTGTCGCGCGCAGAAAAAAAATGAAAATGAGAAATGTGAGCAGATATCCAAAACTAGACCGTGCGCTTTCTATCCGCGCAGTATACCAAGTACCACTGACATAGTCTGATCGACATGTCGTTTCGATGTGTCTACGACGGGATTGGACCGGGTCATTACATCGAAAAAGGCCTCGCCTCCTAGCTAATAAATAGAGCAAATCAATTGAGAACCTATTTTGAAATTCTAAAAAGGGATAATTCAAACGATAATTAGAGCGGAGGTGATTACACTTACACGTGATCGCCGGAGCGTAAACTTGATGTCACAACATGTCTTCAAGACATGTCATATGCATATGATTCATTTTGCAGGTGTCATATTGCCAAAATATCTCCAAATGCCATCTCAATGACATGTCATGACATGTCGCAATCACAACATGTCACCAAAAAGACATGAATTTGGAGGCTCTGAAAGTGAAATATATGTCTGGAGAAGACATGTTTCCAACTAAGTGCACAGGGAGGGGCAGGGATTGATAGTTAGCACCACTGGGGTTGGAAATGGTTACCTAGATACCTACCTCCCCCTCTGCCTTGTTGACTCTTGACAAGTTTCTTCCCGCCTCAAGAAACCATGCTCAAACCTATGCACCACACTGTAGTCCTCGGTATTACCATCTAGTAATTAATGTTACTATGAATAATTCTTAGTTGATTTCGAGTAATTCAAATTCAAATTCAAATTCAAATTCAAATTAGTTTTGAAATATTTCTTAGTAACAATTTACGCTAGTTAACACGTATCTTTGGGAGTGCCGAGGACTATATTATCATGTGATGTGCACCAGCACCAGCCGGCAGGCCAGCACCAACGCGAAAGCAAACTCACACGACAAACCACCCAAACCATGATTGCCGCCGCTTGTCGAATCTTTCCTCGAGGGTGTCGCCCAACATCATCCCTGACACCATCCAACCGCAGATCTGCATCGTCCTTAACGAGACTAGAAAGAACGCAAGCTGCAGCTTTGAGACGGAGCTTTTCTTCGCTTGGACGGGATGCCACCGCAATAGAAAGACCTGATTGCTGTTACACTCATCACCGTCATCGGCATCAACATGAACATGCTCATGCTCCGCGTTGGTTATCAACAACACCATCTGACCATACTAACCCTCCAGTCGAAGTGACCGTCACCAACTCTACAGCAGAAGAAAATAGTTCCGATCAAGAAACATCCTCTCCTTCTCCTGGCCCAAACGTCTCCAAATCCACCGATCAAGAAGCCGAAGAAGAAATCCTATCCCTCCAATCCGAACTACGCGCTCACCATCGCCATGCAGCATACGATACCGCCCTCGGAACCGCTTCGCATCTTCTGGAATTAACCTCCTCTCATTTTGGAAAACTCCACCCGGCAACGGCATCGGCATACAATAATGTAGGATTGATGAATAAATTGTTGGGCAACTATGGAGATGCCAAGGATGCTTATCATGATTCGCTAAGGATTTATGGAGAGGTTTGTGGTAAGGATCATGCTTCGTATGCTGCGGCTTTGAGTAATGTGGGTATGCTTGAGAGGGGAAGAGTTTTGGAAAGTGAGGCTGCCGAGAATAATCCCAATGAGGACGATGATGGCAATAATGAGGATGGAGTAGAATTGGGAGAGTTGAGGGACAACAATAAAGAGGAAAAAATGTCAGCCATGGAACGAATGCAACTCAACGAATCCGCAATCGAATACTTCGACGAGGCATACCGCATCCGTCTATCCGAATTGGGACACAATCATCCACACACAATCACCAGTCGCTCGCAGTTGGGATCGGCAATGGCCGCGGCAGTCACTGCCGAACGAAAGGGACGGATTGGGGGTTTGGTCGAAGCGGAACTACGAAAGTTGAAACAATCGAGAGGAGTTCAGGATGCGAAGGAAATGGAGGCTCATGTTCCCGAGGCGATTGCACGGGCGGCTGCGAAGTCATCGTCGGGTTCGAAGTTGACGAGGCGGAGATGGGATGCGGCCGAGGAGCATTTGAGGGGGGCTTTGGCTACTGCTGTGGATAATCCACGGGGAGAGAGTATTGGTCCCTTGATGTTCATACCCATTGGTGGCACTGCTGGTAGTGATGATGCTGTGCATAAGGTCGAAGAGAGGCAGGGTTTAACACTCCCATTAAAGAAAGATCGAAGCTTATCGAAAAAGGACCGGAAGAGGTCGGAGAAGGAACGTAAACGCGAAAAACGGCTAGCCAATGCCAATGCCCTACAAAGCAACAATAGTGATGGGGGTGCGGATGCTAGTACCATGAGGGGAGGCAAGATGGCGGTCCAAGGAGTGGCAAGCAAAGTAACCACCCTCTCAGCGGCCACGGCTGCTCAGAACTTGGCAGTGTTTCTCAAAAACTATTCGGATTTCATGCGTTTGACATTGATGGATGATAACGAGGCTCAGCAGAAAGTATCTGAAATGCGCCGACTGAATGAAACTATTGAAGAAGCACGGCACCTCTACGAATCTACTTTGCACGTTCGTTCTTCCATATTACCTCCTCACCATCCAGAAGTGGTGGCAACAAAATTCAGTTTGGCGGAACTATTGGATGCTCCCAAGGTGGCTGCATCAACAACAAAAGCACTGCCAAAGGACACATCGTTGGGAGAGGATAATGATGCTGTGGATAGCGAGAGAGCAAATGAATTACGTGAGGAAATATTGAATGCTTATAATGTGGAAGAGAGGGAGGATGGCAGTGGTGTTGCCAACTAGATCTACTTTTAGATACATTTGCTCCAGTGCTCATGGGTGCAGACTAGCAAGTGCAGAGTAGGCTTTAATATGAATATGATAAAATCACAGATTTCCTCGGATGCGCCTTTGGCTTCACCTAGTTTATGCAAAAATAATGAACTTCTAAAGCACCACAGAATGTGCTGCTTTGTCCTGAACAAGGGGTAAATGCTGGTAAGTAAATAAAAATTTGGTTCTTACAAAATTTGTATGTTTAACTCATTTAATCAGACTTTTGGACTAACTAGTCCAAGCAGGAAAATCTAGCTTGTATTGAAAAGTAGGCCCCCAGAGACAATGCTTGCACAGTATCGCCACTCGCGTGCGTGGCTGTGCTATCAACCTTTGCGATTGTCATCTCACCAAAAAGGATGAATAAAGCAACAGTTACAATACTGTGCGTAGAGAAGTTCATACCAGCATATCTAGGTAGAAAGCATAGCAAGAAATAAAAAAAAAAGCTATCAATTCTTGACTCGTACTTTTATTTAAACAGTACGTCAATTTACAAATCAAGTGCTTGCTCAGAGTATCTTGGGATACTTAGTATCTTACGTATTGTAGGATTGTAGGAATAAATATTGTTACCAGTAGAATAAGTAAGAATACCAGGAAGGATACCAATGGTTCATTCTATTATTCTTGAATTTTGGATGTCTAGTCTTCATCTTCCAGATCATCCATCACAATGTCGATATTGCCAATGACATGGACAATCTCACTCAAATTTGATGCAGACATAGCCATTGCGGCCATGCACTATCATGCACGAATGGACACTATCCAAAGCCTCTGTATGCTGATCTGCAATCGTGGTGTTAGTATTCTGGAGGTATACCTCAAAACAACTGCTCAAGCATCTTAGCCGTAACTTAATGTATGGCCCATCCTTTCCAGCCTCACTGAGTAAGGTACATGCATACACACGGATGGAGTGGCATGAAATTAATTTCAACTTCATATCAGATATGTTGGGCTGCATCATTCACATAACTAAACACAAATATGATGTGACATCTGTACCAGTGACATACTGGATGCCTTTATTGTCTTTTGTCTTTATAGATACATAACGGGTCATCCGGTTCTGTATTTCCTAAGACTTGGGCTCGAGCCACAATATTGAGGCCTAACTCGATTGGGCAGTACTGTGAGAAGTCACGTATGTGTGAAAACGATATAATCTGGCCATTCATGTGATTCTTCTGTACATCATATTCAGTGCCTACGATATCTTCTCGGTCTTGGCCTTAGCGCGTTGTGTCAATAGTTGCCAGATACGAGCTCCATCCGAATCAAAGAAATTGAAATGTTTGACTGTGGCTCGGACTACGTTTGTGCCATCTAGCAAGACATGGTGCTTTATATCCTTTTTCACATCCATGGCAAATTCTTGCTGGCAAAAGCCACCAAAACACCTCAATCCCACGGAGTCATATACCGCAGTTCATAATCCCAGCTGGTACTCTTGTGCGAACTCATGCATCTTGACAATCCTCTTCTTGTCAGTCAACAGGTCATACTTTTTGCTGGTGACTTTTCAAACTTTTATTGCGCACACAAGAGCTTGACTGCATCAGAGTTGTCGTCCTTGTCATATGGCTTGTCATAGCCTTGATCTATGTAATTATCATTCACCATATCCAGACAACCTCTGATGGCACCCACTAAGATCTTTTTATTCTTGAGAGTAAAACAATCAAGTAAGAAGACAACATAACAACCAAAAAGTTCATTCACAATGCGACGATCATTAGTCAAATAAACATCCCATTTTTTATAATACTCTACGAACTTGAAGAAGTATGCGAGCCGAGCGCTTGCGGTCCCAACTCTTTTATAACCAATGGATCCGGTGATACGCTATTCAACAGAATGTCCAAGATAATTGAAAGTAGGATATCTGATGGCTAAAATTTTCGGCAGTTTGCAAGGCAAGGGTAGTCAAAAATAAGACGTGAGTAATCACAGTCATACTCGCCATTCTCATCTTCCAGACGTGAAATGTCATCAGCCAATTTATTTAACTCAATTGGTAGCCATTCCGCTTGGATACCCAACTGTGACTGTGTGCTCATCAATAAACCGAGGAACAAGCGACTTAATGCTTGACCAATCAGACTATTTTTGCATTTCAAATTTATCCAACAACATGCAGCTGTGTTGTCACACCAATTGAGGAGTACTAGGTAATTACTCAAATCAATGCCATCTATATATGAAAAAAATAAAGGACAGCAGCAAAGTTGATGATGACGCAGCATACCATTTCCAAGCAATTAATGGAAATATATATTCCACTTTTGTTCTTTAGAAGGCGCGCTCACCGTTGCACTTCGACAGAGTATTCCAAGTGCCACAAAAATGATAAATCGAGGGACCAGCCTCCTCCTGCTTTTTCGCAAGAGTTGACACCCACTTTGCAGTTGTGGTCGCGATCCACTATGTGAACGAATGGTGTCTCAAGTGTGATAGCCTTGCCGCACAGGATTGTCTAGATGATCTGGATATCCTCCTTCAAAGTATCAGGCATACCATACTTGTTGGACGTGCCATGCGTCATCTTGGCTGCTTGCCTGATGGCCTGATGGCAAAGGTGATCTCACGAGTATCCTCGACAATCTCTGACTTCTTCTTTGCTGCTTTGATCATCTTTCTAAACCACCTACTAGTTGTGGCAAGGAAAAAGGCATTGCTACGCAGTGCATATGCTACAAATACGTACAAATATGGCATCAAATGGTAGATATGGCAATACAATTGCCCAATACGACTAAGCTTTCCCATGAGAAGCTCCATTTCTTTCGCAGTGAAGGCTTTGTGCTCAGTGTGCCAAGTCTTGCCCATCATGTCCAATAATTCCTTGTGGTACTCCTTTGTCACACCAACTGTCATCTTGGGGGTGTTAAAAAGCAAGCCCAACAGTACCAAGCAATGTGAGATGCAAAGCATGCGCCACTTATCCATCGCCACGGCGCTCTAGCGCAAATGGAGTATGGGAAAACCTATGATGGTGAAAATGGCTTCAGCGGCCACTGCCAATGTCATGGGCATGCGTTGACGTATGTCAGCCATCAAATTGTCATCCACGTACGTGGTGTGCTTGGATGGCTCCTCCTCACCATCTTTATCAATGATACCATGCTGATTTGAGCAAGCCCGCGCTTGAACAAAGACGACATTGTCATCTGGCTCAGGATCCCAGGTAGCCAAATCCAACAGAGGTTGGTGCTTTTCAACCAAACCTTTGCACAAGAAGTATTCCAGGGCCAACGCTACAATTGCTCTGCGGAACGGTTCCCATGAACTGGATGAAGCCACACTACCAAACACCATTGCATTTGCTGCAAAAAACCAATGGCCCACGAAGAAGCCAAATGCTCCACACAAGTCAGCTGCCATTCGCGGGAAACGAAAACAGTAAGAAATGTCGACAAAAGCGAGATATATCTCCTCATTTGGATACGTTGCACGCAATCTCCAAATCCATATGATGAGCCCAACAGAAGAATAACCAAATGCAATTAGTGCTTCGTGTTCCATTTCTGTCACGCTGTTCATCATCTCCTTCCAATAAAATTTCTTAGTGGTGCCATCCCAAATGAGTCTCATCTTTTTGCCAAGCCTTACTATCACCGTATTTGGATTATCGCGTCCATATTGTGAGGTCCTACACATCCAACTTATCCAAAATGGAAAAGACATAGTATGTTGGTTCTGTTCCTCCTTGTTCAATGTCTTTTGGACTGATTTCCAATTTGCTTTGATGAAGGGTTATTTCCTTGCCTGACAAAAATCTCCTTATTCTTGGCTGTTTCTTCCCAGACTAACCAAGCAGGGCATCCCTTGGTTAGAATCCACCAGATATGCTCTTTGGTGATAGCCGACACATGTTGATCAACATCAACCAAGATTGCTTCCACGTTGCGCCAAGCTTCCGTGTATTCACAAGACCAAGTCAAAATCCAAGTCATAATAGACTGCACATGCTGCCATCAGCTATACCCTTTCTTTTTTGATATGTGTCTGGGTAGCATAATCAAGACGCGCCTCTAAAAGCACAGAGAAATCTACATTCATCAGCTTGGGCACATTGCCAACAATAGCCTCGTATTTGGGGTTCATCATAGACAGCGTGTCCAAAGTGTCAATCATATCATCTCACTTGGTATCAGCCACCCACTTTTTCCGAAGTAGGACTAGTCAAAAGTAACCAAAAATAACATCAATTCACAAAATCTTCACCAACACAATCCTTTTTACCCAAAATAAATTACACCAGACTCTACACTTCTACTGTAATTATCTACATTAATGAATGCAACACCTAAAGGTAAATTTCTCAACGATAAATAAAACACCTGCACCACGATTTCTGCTGCCCCAATAGCACCAATTTTGACGCCGTCCCTGAAGCAACACCAACTGAAAAGAAAGCATTGATAAAGAATAAGCATCTACAGCCAATTGTTAGTGCCTACCAACTTCGTCAACCTCATACAAAGCCAGAAAGGCCACAAACAACTACCTTAAACAACCGGAATATTCGAGAGGGAACAATCATAAAATACAACAAAAATGACAAGAAGCAACGCTGCAGTGGTAGGGGATGAAGAATATCTACCACTCTCACCTCCCAAACCAAGGCGGTTGAACAACATATCTAACCCTGTGGATTTAGATGACGACAATGGTAAACAAACACTAGAGCGATTATCTTATGCAACAGATGTTAGTAAAGGTGAAGACAGAGGATGTGGAGGACGATTGGGCAATAATGGCGGATGTGGCGGCGTCAGGAAGGAGAAAGACTCTCCAACCAGAGGGCGATCAAGATCAGCAACACATCGATGAGAAACACGATCTTGTTCTAGAGTAGAGGTGGAGGATGTGACTCCGGAACACTCTCCTTGAAGGTCGCGATGTAAATCAAGGTCACAATCAGCAGTAGATTGCACTTGCTCGCACTCCATACTGCAAAATAAAAAAGATAAAAATGACAACAAGAGGAGAGCAAAGAAACAGAGAGCATTATAAAGCTCTCCAAAAAAGAAAGTCAACAGACATCAACTGGATAATGAATCGATGGTGGGTGATGGAGACGAGGTTTTGGTAAACATGTCACTCAATTCAAATGACAAGTCTGCAGCTATATCAAGGGGAAGAAGCTCCACCAACAACAGGGGGAGAAACTCAGACGGGGGCAACAATTTGATATATACCAGTTTAAAAAAGCAAGTAGAGGAGGTTAGGCACAAAGTTGATGACGCAATGAGGGACACGGGAGTGGGAGTGACAGGCTCCAACACTAGCAAAAGGGGATCAGGAGATGCTAGGAGCAAGGATAAAGACAACAAGAAATCTAGTGAGGAGAGTAATGTAGGCACCACTTATGCTTCGAGGACAACCAGTACTAAGTCTAAAAAGAGGAGCCCATGGACACCATTGCCAAGGGGGGGGTGCAATGAAGTGTCATCGTTTGTACAGGCAGACCACCCCCTCCTATGTTCGTGTCCAAGAAACCCAAAAGCAAAGGAACAAAGACGTCTTTCACAGACAACATTAATTTTGAATCAAATGGGAGAACGGGGAAGATGAAGAGCAACAAGAATCAAAAGGGAGGAGAAAAGATTTCCCATGCAAATGAGTTCGTTGCCCACGATGGGTTGTCATCCCAGGTCTGTGATTCCAAGAGAATCCTGCTTATTTTGATCGCATGTAGGAATTAGTATATTGTCATCTGTCCTGCACCAAAAAAAAGGTGGAAAACCGACGTTGAGACCAATGTGGGCTCGCTTGATGACCGATGCGCCGTTTTTCTATCGTATATCGTAAAAATCACAACCACGACAACAANGAGATGTGCCCTGGATTATTACATTTGTACTTTATTGGAGAGATTGCAATAACCACCCCCAGATCTAAAAAAACATTTTGACAGATTGCAGTATTGTATCAACTCCTAGATCTGAATTGGTTGCTTCTCCGGAAACCAGTTGGGCAGCCGTGAAAAATCTATAGCTAAAGAAACATTCTCGACGAGGAGGAAGAACTAAATGAGCAGCACAAATACTGTTGATATACCTATGCCGAACTCAAATTTGTTATTGTCGGTCTATCATGATGTATGTGAGCAACATGGTATTGTGATTGTAAAATCACATGACATTCATAACCTCTTCTATAGTGGAAGCAAGGTAAAACTAAACAAGCGTTTTATTTTGGGTTATTCTCATTCTGAAGCAAACAAAACTGAAACTGTACAATGTGCTATCTATGGGTGATCTACAATGCAAGAAGATTGGCAGTAAGATTGTCAAGATCACGGAGAACATAGTGCTCATCCTTGATAACAGGCTTTGGAGCAGGTCCCAAGAATTTTTCCGGCATTACGCTACTGTGAAATCGATCAACTCAAACGAGGACTCCATGATTCATGCTCAGTCTTCTCTTGGATACAGATCGCCAAAGATCAATAGTCTGCTGATCGCACAGGAAAGTAGAAACAAGCTTTAGAATGACGTGAGTCCCCGAAGTGATTCGACAATTTTCTCTAGCCCCAACTTC
>JAZGVS010000935.1:0-11435 GCA_037356235.1 Bacterosira constricta
TAACCGATACCCGAGAAAATCCGTTCGGTTGTCGGTTATTTAACCATTACCCAGCCTCAATTTTACTCGGGCGCAAAGCCCTGCTCGAGAATCCTTCCGACCAGGGGTTAATATGATAAGATCTTCCGACCGGCGAAGTACGCGTCATCGGCGATCTCATTCCCTAAACTTACCAGAAAATTACAGCATCCATCACGACCGACCGCCCGCCCGTGCGTACCTAGAGAGAACGCTAGAGCGTGCAACAGAGAAAGAAGAAAGAAGTACGATACCTCACCATGACCATGGCGGCCGATGCCAAATCGATATCAAGCCAAAGAATGCGCAGTTCGTTTCGTGATTCTTTTTGTCGAGAGACTCAGCATGTCCTAACGCAGAGCCTCATGCGAAGCCTACTTCCCGACGGCTGGGACTGTCCCCAAGAAAATGGAAATGGTATCCAGTCAGGTGAGCACTGCAGCGGTGGCTCACCGTTCCCCTCAATTATTTGGCAATGCATTTTCTGACAAGTTAAGATGTTTTTTCTGTACCCCCTCGTTTTTCTTCTACCCCCTCTCCGCCAGACGGCCTCTACTTGCGATGTTCGCCTTGTAACAATAGTGATGGCCATGGCGGACTGCGGGTGATTCGAGCCAACCAGGGTATTAACTTGGCAAAGTTAATACCCATAGTAAACAGCACAAGACCAGAACGCCAGCTCGATGGGACCTCAGCTCATTCGTTGACGCTAGCTCCCTCCTCATTATCTCGTCAATCATCTTTGGAAACGAGTAGGAGTACCAATTTAGATTTTGTATATTATTTTGAGGTATTTCTCATATCGGGTAATTTTTCAGTTGGGTTTAATAGTGACAATGGGGAGCCGGAAAGTGCAATTGATATTTATGGCGGGCCGGGGATGGGGCCAGAATCCATTGGGCTACACGTTAATGGCGATTTGTGGGTGGCAGGTGTTAGAATTCCTAACTGGACACGACCTTTCCAAAATGGTGACACCATTGGTTGTGGAGTTGTGGTTGGAAATAATGCCAAATATTTCTTTACGAGAAATGGTGATGAGATTCTATCTGATACTCCTCACTGCCATGTTAACTCTATCCTGAATGCTCTGATCCCATGTGTGGGTATTTCTTCTTTGTCTGTGACGGTACTCCGCACAAATTTTGGATTTCAATCGGAGCATCGCTTTTTGTGGAAGGGGAATTCCAATGTTCGGATAATATGTCATGTGATGACCAGCTTCTCAAATATACTCGATGACTCTATCCGATGTGATGATGCATTCCTGCCGACAGATCTTGTCAGAGGCCATACAATAAGTGGTGATACAAGAGTTGTTACGCCGGCAGTGGAATGCGCAGAAGAAGAACTAGTGGAATCTTCTGCAAGAAGGCCTTCTGCAAGAAGGCATAGTGCTCTGTTGTCACTATCAGATCACCCCCCAATAAGATCGGAGGGACCACTTATTTCTCAGGGTCTTGAATTGAATTATGATGATAATGAGTGTGTCACATCAATTCAATCAGACTGCGAGCAGATTAACAACAAAATTTTGCATTTGGATGACATATATTCCTTAGACTTGGACGACATCAAAGAGGTGGCACGGGAATTGCGCAGTGCTACAAGTGCTTCAGATGCAGATTATGGGGCACTCTCACAATTAGTTGACGTTTGTTCCCACAATTTAGAGCAGCTGAATGAAACTGTCCAGCGAGCTACGATGGGAGCAGATTCTGATCACGATTTAGGCGAATTATTAAGTGTGCATGAGCTAGTAACAGATGCAATTCAGGCTGCAGAAAAGGAAAGAGAAAGAAATGAATCAAACAAAAAATCTGCACGCGATGACCATGATATTTTCAGCCTCCTCTGCCATTTACGTGGCCAACAACAGAAACGTCAGGATGCTGTGTGGGGTTTGTTGGGGTAAGTCAGTAATAATTGTCAATCTTCGTACCTTCATACCCCATTGTTCTCTTTTGGATTTCTGATTTTCTTTGTACTTCCAAACATGAAGTCTTACAAAGAGAGGTTATGGGGAAAGGTGTCATGAAATCATTGCTTCAGGAGGCATGCAATCTCTTTTAACTCTATTCAAAACAAGTCTTCAGAGTACAGAGTTAATGATGGTCTCGGCGCTTACTGTGGTGTACCTTCTTCCTTCATTGCTCGACTCGGACGTGCAGTCTTCTAGCTATATACATTTAGGCGTAATTGAATGCTTGCAATTCCTCATCCAATCGTCCAGGGAAAGCACTGATATCGATATTTCCCCCTCTGAAATTCGCACGGCATCAGCATTTACGATGACAAATCTTTGGTTCAAGGTATTAGTGCCAAAGCTACGGTCTACTGAGATTGGTTTGGGGAATAATAGCATCATTCGGTTTGGAACAAGAGAAAGCAGAGAAGATCCTTTGTCTGGTAGACACTTCTTTTCAAGAAGACGAAGCAGCGTTTCCTCTCTACCTGGCAAAGACGTTGACTGCAGTATCTTGATAAATGCCTTCACCTCTCTTTCTATAATGGCTGCTGAATCAGAGGCTTCAAGACAGGATAAAGAAGAGTCGAGACAAGCAAATGATATGAATGTATACTATGAATTTGCGTTAATTGTTGAATCTATTTGTGCCGTTGAGTTCTGCCACTGTTCGGCTATGAAAGAAGAGGTCATAAAATTGCTTTTACGGTGGCTTAGATCAGGTGACATCGAGCTGGAAAGACCTGCGGCGAACGCTTTGAGGAATCTGACTTTAACTCAAGACGATTATACAGCTGGGTGGGTTCATTCTCAGTTTCTCAACGATAATGCGTTATTGTTCATCGTGGGACGATTAGAGTCTGGTGATTCTCGGGTTAGGCTTGCCATGGCCGAGGTCATATCAAGTTTAACAGTTGCTCCACACACTCGCGCTGGTATTATTGAAGCAGGAGGTGTGAAATACCTTGTACAGCTGCTGGCATCAGTTGACATTCAAGATGAAGCACTTGCCCTCGCTGCAGGAAATGCTTTGTTCAGCCTAGCCATGGGGGCAGCATGCCCAGGAATTATCGAGTAAGTTTGATCGAGTTGCGTCCTTGTTCATGTCCATGATTTGTTTAATAACTGTATGTTGCCGCATTCGTTTTTTCAGTGACATCGTTCACTGTGGAGCCTTAAACACATTCGTTTCGATGGCGAGGGCTGAAAATTACGGAAGCCTCCGTTTCCTGTCAGCGAAACTGTTGCATGTTATTAGCGAGGGATGCAGAGGGCACATAGAAAGAGGTGGAAAGGAACGTGATCTCATAAATGCCGAGGCCGTTTCCGCACTAGGCACAATCCTAGTGAGGGACATTGCCTTTATCCGATCGTCCGTTGAGAACAGCTTGGCGTCGTCAGACACATCAGATCTAATTAATGACTCTTTGAGTAACGATTTTCTCACTTCCACGACGGCAGGGTCTACTGAAAATACAATAAACGAGATTCGGCATGTTCTCCGTGGGCTGGTTAACATTCTACACTGGTCTTCTTCACCTGAAAGAGACTGTAATTCATTGACATTCACAGAGACTCAATTGAGGTCGTGTTCACAACTAATTACAAGTGGCGGTGTCAGAAGCCTGCTTTGGATAGCATCTATGACTCAGGATGCGTGTTCAAAACTAGAGAAGATTATTCAGGAGTCAAGGGTCTGCGACCTTCAAATCGACTCTTGTCAAACACTTGCATTTATATGTCCTCTTCTCATCTCACAAACTAACGGGCAAACTCCTGGAACCGCAAAGTGGGCGCCATGGGTCCTATCGGCTTTGATAAACTTTCTGAAGAAACACATTTTTACCAGTGTATCAAACGGCAACTCGTTTGGCAATATTCATGATGTCAATGTTGATGTTCTGCAGGGCCTCGGCTGTCTTGCTGATTGCGAACCGCTCAAAACAAGAATTATAGATGAATTCATGCCACATCTTTTGGACCTCCATCGCAACGAAAATCGGACTATATCTGATGCTGCAACTCAAGTCTGCCTCGCTCTTGGTTTCAACGAGGTCGAGTCAGGAGCGAATGATGCATACCTGCTTAGCGACAAGTTTAATCTTACTCGATCCCGTTTGTTGCAAGCATTGGTTAGAGACGAAATACGACTCTTGTTGAAGGAAATATGGATGCCAGCAATAAAAGTTGCTAAGGAACATTTCGATGAAACTGACGCCACAAGTGATGACACGAGCAATGAGTTGGGATCTTTGTTTCGCTTTCTATGCCAAGACCATGACACCCTTCTTTTACGAGAGAATTTTCGGCAACAGTTCATGAACTTGTATGGTATGGGCCACACAGTGCCCTCCTCACAGCGTGTGCAAAGTTCAACTTCGTTGGGTCGCAAATCAAAGAAACGCACGATGCATCGACGTATTTCTTTCATGGAAGACGAAGATGCTGACACAGTAAATCTCGCTAGAGCAAATTTAGGTGGCATATCAACCAATCTCATGGAAGAAATCAATCTTTGTGCTTTACCTGACCTTGTAGGAAATGACTTTGGCACTACCACAAAGTCCTGCGACGACAACTTTCTTCAATGCCATCAGTATCCCTTGAACGGAACAGTGCAGGAGAGGGATTGGGTTATGGAGCATTGTCAAGCCTTGGCTCAAGACCAATCTCCAAGTGAGCCTTTTTTGCCATGCGCTCAGGGCAGGGTGAAGGATCTTTTACGGGGTTGCTTTCCATCAGTACTCATTCGAGACCAAATCATCCCCTTGTTTGGATTCAGACCTAATGCTTCATTTAACTTTCGAGCGATTCCTATGCCATCGGGTAGATATTATTCATTTCGGCGCGAAGGACAATTGATTTCCGAGGAATGTGAGAATTTGCATCCTTCAGAACACGTGCACTATACTTTGTGCTTCCGTAATAGTTCTTTTGCTGGGGAATTTGCAGAGAGTCTCCTCCAAGCTCTCTACATGTGTCCCATTATACAAGGATTATCTTTCTCCAACGATGTGTTCGATGACGAGCGTGCCCGCGATGCTTCTTGTCATGCACATGAAGGATCTGAGTTGCTTCCATTCTTGGCTCGAGCAATTCCCTCTTCGTTGACTCACCTAACTTTTGACAATGTTCTCAGCAACAATGCAGCTCTTTCACTCGCACATATATTAAGGAGTGTCTATGATGAAGACGGAGATGAAGAAACAGTTGGGAGCGCAAGCGTGAAGGGGTCGCTTCATGCGCTTGCAATCATCAACAGCCCCCACATTGACCAAACAGTGTATGCCTCTATGGTTGAATCTATCGATGGCCTTTCCTCTCCATTGCAGTTTTTGCGCGTTCTTGATTTAAGTGGTAATCTCCTGGGAGATAAAGGCTCAGCAAAAGTTCTGTCCATTGCTCTGTCTCCTTCATCCTCTATTTCGATAGAGCGATTGGATCTGTCGAGGAATAAGATTGGGGAGGGCAATGCTGTTAAAGGAGTTTTACAGAAATGCATGTCACATGATCCAAATAGGATCAACCAAGGATTAGAAGTCCTAAATATGGCAGATAACGATTTCGGAGAGGGAGAAGTTGCCTCTCAACTTGCGGCGTCACTTGGAGATGTATTAGCGAAACTCGTATCCATTGATCTCTCAGGAAATGCCCTTTCCGGTACATTTTTGATCACTCTTGGAGGTTGTTTAATATCCGATTGTCAACTGGTCAGTTTGGACATATCAAACAACCAATTCAGTTCCTCAAGTATCAACAGCTTCTTATCCAAACTGCACAATATGAGCAAATCGAACGTTTCCACGCAATTGTCATTTGTTCACTTAGGAGGAAATGTGCCTTCGCTTGCCCCCAGCCAACAAATGGTGCTTAATGAAGTATTGGCTTCGAATCGCCAATGCCATGCAGCCACATATATTAAGGAGCAAAGCGAAGCAATTATACTGCCACTAGAATCAGACGCTGAATCAAACACATTATCAAGTGTATCGGACATCACAGGGGGACCCAAGTTTGAACAAAAGATGCCATCACCTGAAATGATCACTGTTTTATTCTCTGCTCCTCTTGTGTGGAGAGACGGCGAAAACGAATACCACCCCATTGAATCTCTCGACTTTAAGCGGGAGAAGTCTTTAGTGTGGCAATGTTTTTCAGAAGCATCACGGAACATTGATCTGACGTTCGACAATGCAACAACCGACCGGCTCCAGGCAGTCATGACTAGGGGTCTCAAATGTTTACACTTTTCAGGACATGGCCATCCCCACTGTCTCACATTTGAAGGTAAAATCTATCGATACAATTGATTTGCGATTATCATCGATGCTTACTAACATACGTCTTTGTTGCTTGAACGGAAATATTTCAACCGCTCCATCGCCGTCGCATGTCATTCGAAGATGGAAGTGGTGGTATACATTGGTTTAGCGTCGATCAATTGAAAGCGCTAATCTCTGGAGGCCTTGAGGATGGGGAACCACCCTTTCAGTTTGTCTTCGTCTCTGCTTGTCATTCTTCGTTGGCTGGGCATACGTTTGTTGACTGCGGTGTGCCACATGTTGTTTGTTGCCAGCAAGAATCGCAGCTCATGGATAGGGCTGCTCTTTCTTTTACCCGAGCATTTTATCTTGCGCTGGCTTTTGGGAGGACGCTCAAAGATTCTTTTGAGATTGGAAAACATGCTGTATTGAGTTCTGCTACTGTTCCAAGTCCAGACGAAGAAATGGAGAAGTTTATGCTTTTACCAGAAGACGGTAATCATAATGTCCCAATATTCAACGCTGAGGAAGTACCCGAGTGGCCTCTACCACAAAACAATGGATCAGGGAACTCTTCAAATCGTGATGTGAATGCTTCTTTGCCAACGCCCCCTCAAGGTTTTCTTGGGCGAGAAACGGACATGTACCATGCGCTTAATTTGGTATTAAACCGGCGTTTCGTCAACATTGTTGGACCCACAGGAATGGGACGTTTTAGCTTGGCGGCAGCACTGTGCCACTACATTGACGATCGAAAAAGCACACTTTTATTTGATGATCTCTATTTTGTCAAGTCAAAGTCAATGCTTAAAAGACCAGTTGTTGGAAATTACTCCCCCATCACCTCTCTACATAATCAACTTGTCTCAACAGGGAGAGCACAGGCCATGCCTGAGAATGCAGACCTAGATGAGATAATTCAAGAAATCTTGGCTTCTTTGAAACAAACAAAATCACTACTTGTTTTTGATAAAATTGAGACACTCGATGGGACGACAGAGGCACAAGATTTCCATTTCTTCCTCGGGCAGATTTTTGAACAGACAAAAGATATTCATGTATTGGTTACATCAAACAAATCAATTGGTACATCACCACTTGTTAATGTGGGTGAAAGTGTGCACAATCTTGGACCGCTAAACTTCCGTAATACTGTCAAGCTATTCGCCTTCCATTGCCCTCACCTGCACAGCTCTCGCGAAAGAAAAGAATTGGTGGAAAAGCTTGCTTCTCACACTGCCATGGATATATCTACAGAAGATAACAAAGCCTTGGAAAAAATAAAGTCAACTCTCGGAGGGGGCGTTCCAGCCGAAATCTTTGCTGGTGCGTATGAAATGACTGCAGAAGAGTTTCAAGAGTTGAGAAACATTGGAGCAAGAAAAGATGATGGTAATGAAGCAAACGAAGATAATGGTGAACTAGTCGAATAACTAATATCATGATGGATAAAAATGGAATACTGCAGATCTCATGAAGTAGATTCATACGTATGATTTATATAATTTACAGAACACATCCGAGTGCACGGTGACTTTTGTTGTTAGCCTGTTGGAATGCATTGCTCCACCTCAACGCACAAATCCTGTTGTCGTTCTTGTCACGTCCCAAGTGATGGATCAACAAAAGACCCAAATCAAGACATTTCCAGCTTGCGGTAGATTAATTTGTCACTTTGGGATATGCACTTGTGGACATTATTTAGCCCACTACCACCACTTGATCGAACATTTATCAAAAAATCCTTTTTCTATTCTCACTGGTGAAATCATTGTCTGGCCATACTTTGCATCTGGGGACCCCATCATGTTTTGCAGCAACGGCGCTTTTGAATACCCATGTTCTTCATACCACTTGACAAGCGCTGAGCTCCCATTATCGTCTGCCACAAGAACTGTAAAATCAATTGCCTGAACAGATTGTATTGCGGATATGACCTCCAGTGCCAATGGCCCTACATTGCGACTGCGAAAGTCTGGTTCCACAAACATGTAAATGATGGCAGCAATCGTTGCAGCGAGAGGTGGTGGATCTATTTTGTATGTTTCTCGGATTGTTGTGTCAACTACATTGTCATTTTGATTTTCGTAAATAAGCAAGGTGGATAAGGAATATTGATGGGTTGCAAAAAAGTCAGAGATTTTATTGAAGAGCAGAAGCACTTACTTTCAGCAGAACTTGGGCCACGTAAGGTTGTGAAACCGAAGCGAGCAATTTTCTTCTTCTTTTGCCCAGGTTCTGCGATTTTGATTCATTCAGACAAGAAGTAAATTTATTCTTTTCAGCATTTTGCCACAAAATGAGAGGGAAGCATATAATATATGGGTCATAATGCAATCATTCATACCTTTGTAGTAAGCTTCCAACAAAGCATTCCCCCCCTTGGGACAAAGTACAGGAGGCAAATCACCCCCCTTCAATTTGTTATTCAACCGAAGTATATTTGCTCCTAGCTTGATCTTCAACCTGACCATTCGAGATGTACCTTCTGGTGGACGCAGTCGCCATTCAATGTCAGAGTGTGACAATTGGTTGGAGGTGCCAGGTTCGTCATCGCCATTGTTTGATGTAAATAATTGTAGTTGAGGGTGTGACAATGGCGCCACTACAAACGCTTGCGCTGTAGGTACAACTAAAAACAGAGATGCACTAGCGCACCAAAGAGCGAGCAATACGATGAGAGGGGTCTGCGTTGTCATTGTTGTGGTGTTCTGTCCATGTAATTGTTGTGTGATGCGATGGGATATTGTAGTTGTAGGAGGAGGGAGGCGGATAGAGTGCTATTGTAGAGTGATGCATGTCGGAGCTGTCGGAGGATGTCGGTTGTCGGATGTCGGTTGTCGGTATGGGACATCTTGAAACATACTATTCCTATGTGGGCGCTTAGATCCACGCAGCAACCTCCTCCGATCCGCTCATTCCTCATAGTTCCTCATTCCTCATTCCCTTCCACTTCAACAACCGCTACGAAATTGCTTCCACTTCCACTTCCACTTCCACAGCCACCAGGAACAATTACCACGCTACAATCCAGCCACAATCCACCTTCTACAGAAAATATTGTTCTCCACCTCTTTCCTCTTTCGAGTTTATCATCGCCACTTATCGTCAATCGTTCATCGCCCACCGTCCGTCGCCTCTCAATAATCGATCTGCTTCACCATCTTTCACCATCGACCCCATTGCCATCGCCATAGACAGCCAAGTAGAGCGCGAACAGAGGGATTGCACTTCATCACTTCACAAATTCAGACAAGATTTATAAATCGAAAGTCTTGCAACTAATAAACAATGACAAAGTCGTTTTTTCAAAAGTTTGGCCCATCCGCATTGGCAAAAGGTCTCTGGGGTAAAGGACCAATCCCATTACGTTACAAAATCCTCTTTCTGGGACAAAGTATAATGTTCATGACGGCAATGCGGTTTCGATCAATGGACGTGGAAAAGGCACAGATGATTAAGCAATTACAAGAAGCTGACAGTCTAAAGAAAGAGGGAAGCGTAGAGGAGGGATCAGTAGAAAAGGAGGAACCGGTGAATAGATGATGCTGTGCATTGTACCATTGCGTCAACCCCATTCATTGTAAGGCAAAGGACAATTCGTCGGAAATAATCCATTGAAGTTGTATGTGTTTTGCGTTGAATACAAACATAACAGAGTGCCATATCATACGAGACAAATGGCGAACATTTTAAGGATGAGATTATTATGATGGCCTCAATATCTTTGCCTTCTCTTGCCTTACTCAATTCATGATTGTTTTCCAGTCTTGTCATCTTCTTCTTCCGACAATTTCCCTGTTTTCTCTCTCGCTTTGCTCGCACCCCCCCTTCCCCGTCGTTTATTGCCTTTCTTCCTTCTGTTCTTCATGGCAATTCGTTCATCATACACCCATTCCTCCTCAGCCTCTGGCATTGCAGGAAATGGAATTGGTGGATCATGTATCTTTACCTCAGATCCAGCACCCAATGGGATTGTTGCGGCTATTTTGAATTGTCCATCATCACCCTTCCGTTCCAACAAGTAAATTTCAGGTACATGAAAAGACACCGATTCCCACTTAGATTCTACCTCTTTTTGGGCAATTATTGCGTTTTCTTTGTCAACATAGTGGGAGACTGTGATGTGAGGGCGAAACGCTCCGGTGTTTCTTTCGTCCTTGCACATCGGGAATTGTTTTTCTAACAAACTGTGCAAAGTGATCAATGGCTCCTCGCCATCTTTCTCGTTATATTTGCTTTTGGGGTATGCCCAAAGTACCCCCCGGCTCTTGCCACCAAAAGTCCCAAACGAATCAATCGTCACATCGAATGGCTCACATTTAACTGCTGCTTTTGACAAATGAATTGCAATCTCATTTCTAAACTTTGTGCGCTGATCGTCTTTGCTTTCCTCCCCATCCTTGTTGTAAAGTGGTTCCAAAAAGGGGTATACTATATTTGAATGCGGAGGCCAACGAAAGAACCCCGGGTCTTTGCATTCCTTTCGCACTGCCGTGAGTTGCTCCCATGCTGCGGTTGCCAAGGAGGGCGGCACGAGGCATATTGTCATGCAGTGCGATTTACGTGCTGGTAGGTTAAAATAGTCTTCGGGAGATTGATCGTCAGATGGTGGAAGGTTTGATGTCTCTGATTGTGTTTGCAAGTCCTCATTCTTACTTGATGCCAACGACTGCAACATGTTTTTTTCATCTTCGCCAATCTTTTCTGGATTGTCCTCTGTATTCATATCTTTGAGCAACTCACGAGCGGCAGCACGCCCACTCTCCAAAATTGCATCGCTCATTGCAAATTCAACTCCACTTTTTTCCTCCTTGCTTTCAGCTTCAAGGTTCACATCCTCTTCCTCGCTCATGATTCCGAGTTCCATCTTGAGCTGACGCGCCACCTCTCTCCCATCCATGAACCAATCCTTATCCGATGGCGGCGGCGATGGTGTCTCGCCCGGGCTTTGAGAGAGGTTTAATGGGCCCACGTCTGATATTGGTCGCAGCTGTGGACATCTGGAGAATGGAAGCTTCCTATTGAAAATGCAGGAGGCAGCAAATGCAGACTTGGTCGCTGATGTCATGCACGGAAATATCATGGTGGATCTAATTAAATTGTGTCACAGTTTTTAGGTAGGCGGGGCCCATTATTTTTTGTGTTCTTTGCAGTTCTTTGAAGATCTTTTTGGATCTTTGAATCAA
>JAZGVS010000936.1:0-11442 GCA_037356235.1 Bacterosira constricta
AAGTTGAAAAATTGGCAACATCAAAATCGAAACCACGCAATAGCAACGAGCAACGAGCAACGAGCAACGAGCAATGAGCAACGCAACCGCCAGGTTCGCCATACATGATGTGGCCAAGAGAGCCCAGGGCGGGGTTTGATTGCTACGGCGCTCCTCTGGCGGCTCATCGCATCGTGCAGTTGTCATGGCACGAAGTGAGTCCCGGCAGGTCACAGCGATGGCATTTTTATTTCTTGATTACTTTCAATTTGTAGAGCGGCAGATGGACATATCATCATATCATCAAAAGCGCGACCGGCATTAAAATGCAAAAAGAGCACATCGCCATATCCATCAGCGCTGCGCACGGTTATCATCACCCAGGAAATATATTACAAATTATCGCCATCCTACGATCGCGCATCTACCACATCTTGAAAGCGGTTCAGCAAGGCGCTCACCATTTCGGTTTGCAAGACGAGCGCAGACTTTATAATGCCAAATGATACCCAGGAATGACAGCGATTCCTCCACCCATTCAAACCATCATTTCACTATCGTATTAATGTACCAACAGGTGGGCAATGCCACATGGGTGGGTGTCACCTTTGCGCCCGTCAATGGCGTGGTGTTTTCCAACGTTGGTAAAATGAGGCGCAAGGTATTAATCAATGAAATTCTGAGTGGTTTTCGCATTATCAAATTCTACGCGTGGGAGGTACCATTCAGAAAAGAATTAAGTGCTGCGTGGATCATGTTCCATCCTCGGAAAGTAATAGCATCGTTCGCAACCATGACGGGGGCAGAGGAATGGGTAATCGACCCATGACACCGTCGGCGGCGTTGCCACCGTTGTTGCAACTGCGTCCCATCATTTTCGAACAGAGGAGCGACAACTTCTTTCTTGTCTGGAAATATGAATCATGCAGTGAGAGCAGCCAATGATCAATCCGTCTTGACATTTGCAACAACAGATAAGGTTCGATAGTTACATCAGTCACTTGCTACGTGGGCCACAATGAATAGACTGGCAATGTTGTGGATCATGTGCCGTCGGAAGACGAGGAAGATATTACAGTTGGTACGACAAATGCACTGGCAGGCACATCGGGAATGAGTGGTATTAATGAAGTGGTGGATAAGATTCCCACTTTTGCCGATGGTGGTACTGGGCGATCCGGGAATGATCGATCGGTAATGTCGTTTGCAACCATATGGCGACTGCCAACGGCAATCTGGGCAGTACTTACGAGACCGCCGGTAACAGTCGCTGATATGGAAATAACAATATGGTCATCGGATCCCCTCCTCGGCCGATGGAACGGGCTCCATTACCTCCATCGATTCAAGAACGACGGACAATGCCGTACGATTGGGGGATGACTTGACAGTCGCCACATTCGCCACCCTGACACCGGCAGGTGGAGAAGAAGTATGGGAGGGGAGTAGCGGCGATCAAGGTTTGTCGGAACTATCCGCCACCAAGTTAGTCCTCTCACGCATTCGAATTACTATGGATCCCTCGCCTCGCCTGCCATCCGAATTATATTGTCAGCCACCGTACGGTACTAGTCTTAGTACATGCTTGCAATCCAAAGGTATCAAAAATGGTATCCAAAAGAGTTGGAGAGCGAGAGTCAATTATCACTGTGTTTGATGAGGCGCATACTATCGATAGGATTTGTATTTTAAGGCTTTTATTGTTATCTGGATCAGGCGGAGGTTGTCGAGTGAGGTTAATCAGATGTTGCACGGTATTGGATCAGGCTACACGATCGTCGTGTCAAGAGTACAGATGGTGCACGGTTGCAGGTCGAGTATCAGAATTAAGTGGTGGGATTGGTGGATCAGGGATTGTTGGATACCGATCTGAGCGAACAGGTGGGCCTTGTTAGTGATGTGCGCAGTCTGGATATTAATCAATGAGAGTGTTCCGGGCATCATTTGTAGGGCAGAGCAGTCAATTGCGTATTGCTTTCATGAAGAAGATTATGGAGCATTTGAAGGCACGGTATTGAGAACGGCAGATCTGGTCCAAGTGGGGGAGACCGTCATGAGCGAAACGACACTTGCATTTTTGCATTGTAGGATTACCACTACATCATTGGAGGAGAAGCCACTCAAGTTCACGCGCTTGCGGCTATCGTCTTTGTTGTGAATGCTTCAGGTTCCCAATTTAGACCATTTGAATGCCGCCGACTTTGCCTCCTATTCCGAGGGACTTTTTCGCTTTGCGATCATCGTGGAGCCACAAATGTTGAAGGAAGTCCAAATCCGGGTATGCAATTTGCGTGTTTGGACTCATCACTGGCCATCGCTCCCTTGTTCAAACGATTTGGCAGTGTGGTTATTTTACATTGGGTACATTGTCTCCTATTGATTTGTACCCTAAGCTATTGCACTACCTTTTCTTCTTCTAGGATCAATCATGGTGAAACTCTGCAGCACTTTCCTGATGACTCCGTAGCCTATTTCACATCATCGGCTATACGGAGTCAATGGTTAGTGAGTGGGATGGCATGGGAATCATTAGACAGCCAACTAAGTCAAAACTAATAGATTTCCCCCACCTGTCGATCATCACTGAATTCGGCAGGTGCAATTGTTACACCGTTCGCATTCTGGATATCCTCCAAAAGCATAGCAAATAGGTTGGTAAAGCTGTTTTCCATCTGAATCTCCATTTCATTGGCAGTTGGGATAAGAATATCCCTGGCACCACTTGCAATTGCAGAGTGTCGAATGCGGGAGAATACCTCAGTATATGCACATGCATTGTTTATTTCTAGTTTACTTTCATGCTTTGTGTAGCCCTGATGATGAAGACCATTCAATGCCCCTATAAGACAATCGGCATCCACGGCCAGACTCAGGATTACCCCTCTGTTGCTATCTGCAAGACCCCTGTGTAGAGAATTCCATGCTTGCAAGATCTTGATCACAATCTACTTCATCCCGATTCATAAAGTAGGGGAAGAGGCCAGCAGATATTGCCTTGAGTATTCCACCATACTCCTGGTCAAACGCAGTTGTGATTTCTTCATCCCCTGAGATAACAGGTCCCTTTCCAATACTGCAATACCAGCGCACCTTTTGGCAGCCAGCAACAATCTCTCCATACCTAAGAATTCAGCGAGGGCTAAAACATCAGTGTCGACATCATCCACCTTGATCATTCCCCGCCGCATATACGCAAGCAAAATCCCAAACGGAATAGGATCCTGATTTATGAATATTTCATCTTCTATGCATCCTCTGCGTCACGATTCCAGTTGTCTGAAAATAGACACGCAACATAGGCAGAAGTAGGAAGTAGACGCCGCCGTAACAAATTTGGTACAATACCGTTCACATCAAGTGTCACGTGGTCCGATGCGCCTCGAAGACGCTTACACTCCTTATTATTGGTATCAATGTTTGGTGAGGAAGACATGGTCAATTGTCAATTGATAGTTTTAAGGGCAACGTTTTTGTTTTTAGACGACTAAACCCAGCGGGATGGAAGACTAATGGACAATCCAGCGAGCATTGGCAATGGACAGCATGGCAACAACTGACGATGGCAATGATAGATGGAAATAAGAATATATTTCGCAGGTTCATGTAGAATTCCCATCGACATATCAAAAGAATGATTGTGTTTTAGAAATCAAAATACAGAACTCTACCTCTCCCCATTCTCAACATGATCTTTGTTTTTAATCATTCTCTCGCAACCTTCTTCGCATGTATCATTTACATCCAACCTCTACTGCATGTACACAGTATCTCCTATCGCATCCCAGACGTCAAAATAGCCAAAAGTCCACCAACCGCCAACACCTTGGGCAAAGGCCGCGTCACAGCCACCACCCACGACAACGCCATACTAGCCTCCGCCGGCTGCTCCGCCTCCGCAGGCCTCACCCCCAACAAACCAGGATTCCTCCCCACCATCGCCTGACTCGCCTCCAACCCAAATTGTTCCGTCCATGCCTCCAAACACGGTGCAAAGTAATCGCTGCGAAATGTCAATGAGCGCGGTTCGAGTTTGATAATTGCGAGTGCTTCTTGATCTCCGTAGAGTCGGGCGAGTTCGTTGAATGCTGTGGAGCAGGTGGCTTCTGTTCCTGAATTTTCGGTGTTGGGTCGAAAGTTGAAGGGGTAGGATGCTAGGGCCTCGGGGAGGAGTGGAGATGATTTGGTTTGACGAGCAGCAGATGTTATGGTGGTTGTGCGTCCGAAGGTAAAGCCATCAGCAATTGTTGTTGTGAAGAGAATTATCATTGCAAGTGTGTTGAAAAAGCGTGTCATGTTGGATGCTGTGATGAAAGACGATTGGGCCACCATGGTCAGAGAAAGTGGATCGGAGGGCAAAAGCGGCAGAGAGGTATCATAATTGTATAAGCACTTCATAAACACTTTGGCAGGAGTGAAGTCATCCTATATGACGCTATATATTTTAGTCTATGATTTCTGAAGTAAGAATGCGTGAAATATTTGAGTATCTCTAATAGTTGAAGGCTGTTGAAGGTTGAACCATAGAATGTAAAATGTAGAGGCACTGTACTGGCATCCTCTGAAAATGGCAACCAACAACTTTCAGCAGCGGCGATGCACCGCCACCACCAGGATCAAAATCCTCAAGCCTCATCTCACTACCCAATACGCCGGCGCCGTTGACAGCTGCGCTCGAACACCAGCAACCAACGCACATTGAACCGACCAAGGATTCGTCATGAGCATAACAGCTGAAGACAAAAGACGAAGAATGGTAATCATTCACTGATTCACTGAGCTACCCTTCTATGAAAGGTCATGTCATATGTGTCATCGACTTATTCAATTTTCGATGATGGACCTGCATCGTACAAGTGCTCAGTGCATCATCCTCCGCCAATGGCTGTACCATACGGATATATTACAGAAAATATGTCCATGTTGAATCAGCTACTCCGCCCTCATCAACGTCCACAATTTATTTCGCCATTGTCGAGGAATTAACAATGTCGCGTGGTATCTTCCATGGCTATCATACTGTATTGTATATTATGCCACAACACGAGCAAGCGAGGATAAGTCATTTACGCCTGTGGAGCGCTGAGATTCGGGAGATGCTTTTGTGGAGTTCCGGGGGGATTTCATTTGATGAAACAGTTGAATTGGTCATCTGTTCGAATACGATGAATGTGTTGCCACTCTGCCAGCACATTCCAATCCTATTACTGGAGTGCGATTTTCAACCGTGATGGAACATGTATTGTCCAGTGAGTGAGATTGATGAATGCTATACTGTTTTATTGTCATCCTTGCTACTGTATTATTATTTCTCACAAGGATTTCTCTCGATTCGCAGTGGCTCGTATTCGTATGATGGATTAGTTCGAATATTTGGTATACGGTAGCAGGAGAATGACTTGAGACGATATATTATGCCAAGGGCAATCCACCAGCGGGGGGTGTCGGAGTCAGCCCCAACAGGCGGTTTGTCTTGAGTGGGACGTAATATTAGATAGCAGACTGAAATATGTGTCATGTGTTGGGTGGGCGCGAACGAGGCAGTTCTTGGTAATGAATATCGCGGATTGCACAAAACAATTGACCCCAGCCAAAGATGGGGGAAATGCTCCAAGACTTATTTGCGGTCGTAATAAGACAAATTTTGAGCCTTTGTGGCATTCCTCTTGGTCAATCCTAAATAATGCCAACGTGTCGTTAGTGGATCGGAGGCTGATGGTAAGGTATACTCGTNACATGATTCGATGGATTTGATTGGGAGTGGAGGGATGGGGTAGGGTCAGGCTTGTCTTGAGTGTACACGCCCATGTGTTGTTACTCGATCGGAGGATGGTAAGGTCTGCTTGTATGATTTGCAAAGCTGTATGATACGGCCAACTCTGGAAGGGCATCATGATGCTCGATATATCTGCGCATGATGCGATGGAGTTGATTGGGAGTGGAGGGATGGCAAATGATAAATTATTTCGGTTTAAGGTCGACAACCGAAAGTATTCTTTCTGGCCTGGCGGACAAAGCGCTTAAAAAAGTAATTTCATAAAACCTGGGTCTCTCTTATCTGATCTTCTTGCCAATCACTGAAAGTAAGAATTGGAATCCGTTCCAGAGCTTTTCCATTCTCGTTGCACTACTCAATGCTGCTTTTTGCTTTGCTGCCATTGTTTTCGTGATAGAGGACGAGTGACTCATTATTATTTTGACCAGTATCCGTCACCCATTGCGATTTTCACTTTTCCATCATTGCCTTCGTTGGAACAAAACAAATTGGGGGCACTCAAGTGAACACATCCCTACCTATCCCTACCCTAGTCGTTAGTAAAACTGTACTGCCGAGAGGAGGAGGACTTGTTGCAACCCACTGCTCTAGACAGCTCTAGACGGCTCACAATTAATGATACTAACTTAAGGAGATGCCCTTTACAGGGGCTCAATCGTCATTTAGATATTGTACAGCCATCACAAAAGTGGCAAATGTCCTCAAATTCAACAGTTATATTTTACCCTCAATTTTCCAGAAGAAACTGATGAAACAGACGTGCTACCACATCCAATGGTCCTGGTGTGCAAAGGTGAAGGCAATCAACCTCTTCCCCCTTCTTGCCCCTGTACTTGACTGGTTTCCCCCGGCTGCTAATGTGACCATCCATTCTGCTGTATAGCATCCTCAGGTCTAGATATAGCAATCCTAATTTTTCCAGTCGGGTTACTAATAATATGTCATCCCATTCGTAGAAATTTTCGTGGTTATAACTAAAGTTTGAGCTGTTCACACTTTTAACCACCTGTAGTGGATTTTCCGGGTGTATAATGTTAGGCAAGCACCCCCCAGGCTGAATTGTTTTCCACCCAAATAAAACATCCAATTGAAGTTTGATCTCTTCCATTTGGTCCAAGACTTCATCAACAATGCTCATGAATGATGAACTATGAATGTGAGCCCCCACGGTCACAATTGCAATGTCTGGCCTCAACTCATGTACATAATCCGTCCAATGTTTGCCCCTATTCAGGCCGCCAAAAGCACGTTTGACCAACGTGTCTGCTGAATGCCAAGTTAGCTGATGGGAACAGCCACCAGGTACCAATGAGTTGATTAGAGTTATCTCGACCTGCTGCATTGTACTATCTCCTATAAGGACCACCCGTCTATCGCCCAACAATCGACATGTCGCAGTTGGATCGAATACGGGAGATAGGGCTGGTGATGTCCATTCGTATACATCTAAAAAATCGTCGCATTTGCAACCATTCAACAGCTGTAAATGATACCCATCTTGACTGCATTGCTCAACTTGACTGCCCAGTGTCGGTCCCCCCAACATGGGTGATGGTGGACCGTTTCCTTCACAGCAAACGGGGCTTGCAAAGGTGCGGTTCGCTACCTCTAGCCATTCCCCATTCAGCATGTAAGTTGTGTTTCCAGGAGAGTCAATTATTGACGATTGAGAGAGAGAATAGGGGGTATTTTTCATTGCTTTGATCCATAGAAGCACTAAACAAGATGCTGAGAGGACTTTCCTCATCAAGGCCCTGCTCACAACTCCTTGGCATGCTGACGATCCAACCTCGTTGCTCCTCGCCATTGGCATATTGGTACGTGGTACGGATAGTTTGAAGTTGAAGAGGTTTGAAGTTGAGGGATTTCGCTCTGGAAGAAGCGCGATTGTTGCTTTCCCCCCAAACAATGCCCGCTAGAGATGTCTCGCCGCGGCGAGGAAAAACTCGCCGCGGCGAGAAAAGTCGGCGCGCGCGGCGAGATTTCCTCGCCGCTAAAGCGGGGGCATTTGGGGGGGAACCAATAATCGCGCTTCTTCCTGTGAGTGCGACAATTACAGTGGAGTACCACGAGTTGTACCCACCAGGAGCTATAATACATGGGGTATGACGTGAAAGTTTATTCGGAGATCCCGCCAAAGTAACGTGTTGTCGGAGTCTGCTAAGTCTGGTGAGTCACCTAGTAATTTTGTTTAATACCTATTCCAACGTTAATATCTACAGAGTTCAAATGAGCGTTGACAACGTTGTCGATCGCCAGAACCAGATGAAAGCACTTGTTTTGGTCCGTTCAGGTCTATTTTCTTTCTACCATCCCAAGTTGAGGTTACGTACCGGTCTTTGCAAGAAATATAATTGATTCCTATGTGAGTGTTACAGCATCGTATGTGCTGATTGAGAGATGAAGAAGAAAGGATTTGCCGGCATGCAACATTAATCGGCGAGGCAGTCAACGGTACAGGATCCTGGGAGAGGTTCATTTTAAATACAACTTTTATATCAATTACCTTTTGTTTTTCAATCGCGCTCGGATGTTTTATTAGCATAAAATCGTAAACGATATGAAGGTTAGAATCAGTTGATCTGAGAAATGTATTCGCTTTCCGACAACACATATCTTAGCAAGTGGATGAGCTAAGTTAGAAAGGCTAGTTAATTTTCGTAGTGTAAATTGGCCGTCATACCCCTGTGTTTATAGCTCCTGGTCCAAATACTATCTTGAGGCTAGTTGTTGCTCTAAATTCAGAGCCATAGCCCAGAGGAGACAGTCTCTGAGCTTCCTCCAGTGATCTGCCTAGATCCTTCCCATATTTTGAAAGGACACAAAAGTGGTGTTGGGCTGCCTCCTCAGTCATCGTGAACTTGAACTCAAGTTCTACTGGAGTGTGACATGGTATCTTCAGCACCTCTCCTATTGCCTCAGTAATGTTGCTCAGCCATTCTGGAGGACCTGAGGTTTTGAAAGAGAGATTGAGACTCGGGTGAGTCGGTATGGAGTTACTAAGTGCTGGTCTGTCACTTTTCTTGGTATGGAGGTACTAGGTGCTGGTCGGTCACTTTTCTCGGTATGGAGGTACTAGGCGCTGGTCGTTTAAAAATCAAACAATTATCTATTTTCGGGTGTTCTATTTTCAGAACGTTCTAAAATAAGAACTAAAATCGGAATTCTCTCAGCTGTACCCATCCAAGAAGCCTGATGATGCTGAGAAGGGTGGTTGGGATGGTGTATTTGAGAAGGACTTAACCATGTACTGTGGAATTGGAATAGATCCCGATGGAAATAATGATTGATTGACGAGGAGCGAGGGAGGTTTGTTTGTCTGGAGTGACAGAACCATGATGAAACTGGAAGAGTCGAAGGTGAATGGAACAATCCAATTCAAGCAACTGAAGTTAGTGTGTGGTAATTTGGAGCTGATGTATTCTTTGATGATGGCCAACGCCAATGTTATCCGAGAGGGTGTGCCATTCCAGCAATTTGTTGGACCAATTAAACTAAAGTAGGAAGTGGTTGAATAAGAATTATTGATGCATTGATGGATTCAATGTTCGTAGAGATTATTTTGAGGATGGCGAGGACACGTTTGCAACAAGCTACACAGACGAGGATGATGGACGATGGAAAGATGTCTCTCATCGTCATTGAACCCGCCGTTTCAAACCAGATGACGCAAATCATGACATCATTGACAAGGCGATACGATCTTGTTTTACTCAGCCATAAATCTACAAAACACCCACGAGATTAGCAGAATACATATGAACGCAGCAGTAGAGAAACTTCATTTCAGCACAGAGAAGCATATTGGGCATACATTTGTAGGAGGAGTTAAAGCAAATACAAATGATTCATTCTACGCAAGCTATATCATTATTTAAGGCCGGATAAGTATCAACACAATAGCCAACGAACGCGAAAGAATTAACACAAGTTTTAGGATCAGAACATTGACGAATCAAATGCCAACCAAGCTGACAGATTTCATCTTATCAAGCTGTGTCGACAAAATCACTCCTTGACAAATCAGATCCAAAACACATGTGCTGAATAATATATTATATCAAGTTACAATTGTGATGCAATCTTACAACATAGGACAAGAGCCAAATATGATCAATCGTATGGCAGATCGAGTTCCGAAGCTGAATAATAAACTCACCCATCTGCAAAGCTAAGCAACTACCGTATCTCGAGAACGCATATCGACACTTGCATGTCTTATTAGTCACGAGCTACTCCAATCATATCCATGCATAATATGTTGTGTTTCGATCACATGCGCAACATCCAATCAAGTTCTCTATCAATATTCTCAGAACTTACGAAAGAAGCTAAACTCAGAGTATCATACAATCAAGTACTCACGTATCCACCGAGTATATACCCACTCACTCACCCACGAGATGTCTGGCCGACAAAGCATCCTCACTAAAAATAACGGGATGCGTGAAGGAGAAACTGTATTGAGCAAAGATATCGTATGCTATACCTAATAGATTTATGGGTCATATGTTGAACGAGATCGGGTAATATACCCATGTATCTACCATATCATCCCAAGTATATACCCTCGCACTCACACACGAGTCAAAGCATCTTGCCCATAAAAGAACATGCATCAGCTTTGAGTAGAAACGATGATAAATACGTGGTCAGAATATGTATCTTTGGAAAGACAAATGTCTGTTTTGAGATCATATCACAGATCCAACTTGTAGGTTATGATTCATGCACTGCAAAATACTCATATCTCTGAGAGCCCGCAATTTGCAATCAGAGAAGCAGTGCATATTACCCTTTGATATTTTTTAAACCGAAGGACACGACTGAGCTAAACAGGATATCCTGTATTTATGATCAAGGTAGCAAGTTCATCGATAGTTCAAAGCAAAGCAAGTAAAGTCAACGCAATCACTGCTGTGTGCCTCTAAGAAAGCTATCGCGAGACAATCCAAGCCGAGGCACGGATGCAAATGTATGTTAGTATTTCTACTGAAGGACACGTCTAAGCTAAGAAGGACAGCCGATCGTCGTTTGATTAAGTAAATGAAATCATCTCCTTCAAATGCATTAAGTCCAGAGGCGACTCCAATTATAATATCGAGTCAAAAGATGTCTGAGCCGGCTTACTACACACCAACATCAAGATCTTCCATTTGGCGTGGACGAAACGACCAGCCTTTTGGTGAAAGTATTACTACCGTGTGATAGAACCCGACTTTGATACCAATCTACGTACCAACATGAACACACGCTTGTTATGATACGCGGTATGGTACCAATTATGAGCAATTGCAGGCAATTATGGTATTTCACTTTTGTTATTACTTTGTTATTACAAGTTAAATTATTCTTAATGGTGTTTTACCACATTGACGAGATGTGCTAAAGACAGCCGGAAGATGCATGATGAATCTGCTCTACTGAGTTTTAAACTCAAACTCAATGGAAGTCCAACAACTTCTCTCACAATCTTTCAATTAGTCAAATCTAACTCATGTCGTTCGACTTCCGACTAACTTATTGTCCTTACAGATGTATCTTTACAAAATGAAAAATAAATACTATTTAAGTTGGCTTGAATTGATTTTATATTGGCATTGACTTGTCAAGGCTACACTCAAAGAACTATTTATTTATCCAAGCTTCGTTAAGGTTGAGCTTTTCATTTTCTTAGATGGATTTTTTAG
>JAZGVS010000937.1:0-11426 GCA_037356235.1 Bacterosira constricta
TGACCTTGGGGATGATGATCCAGATGATGCTTTCTCGTCGGTTCCATATGAAAAGGGGTTCAATCTATTATATTCATTGGAGAGGATTGTGGGTGCCGATAAATTTGCTGGATTCATGAAGGCCTACTTCAACCATTTCAAATTCTCAACAGTGACATCTCAAAGTTTTGTGGAGTATTTTGAATCATACTTTAAGGATGTCCCTGCAATCAAAGAATTTGATTGGGATACATGGCTTCATAAGCCGGGAATGCCTGTTGAGACCCCTTCATTTGATCGTACCCTATCAGCAGAGTGCCAAGGTCTTGCCGATGCATGGATATCTGTAGATGATGGAGAAACCGTCAAGGGTATGCTTCCCAAACATGACATTTCCAATTGGTCCACTGGGCGAAAGACGTGTTTCCTTGACGCTCTATTGGGAACATGCACAGAGCGCAAACGTCCATTGGCACTGTCAACTGTTGCCAGTATGAAGGAAAAATACCAAATGCACCAAAGTCAGAATAGTGAGGTTTTGTTCCGATTTTGCATGATTGCTGTTGAGGCGGGGGATACTTCCATTCTACCCGTGGTGGTGAGATTCATTACAACGCAGGGAAGAATGAAATTTGTGCGTCCCTTGTATCGAGCTTTGTTTCATTCGGAAATGGGAAAGGATATTGCAGTATCGACCTTTCTGGAGAATAAAGATTTTTATCACCCGATTGCGGCTAAAATGGTGGCAAGTGACCTGGAAGAGAAGAAGAAGAAATCAACTAGTTGTGGTGGTTTAGTGATGACTAATTTGCAGAAACCTTTGGTGATTGGAGGTTTGCTTGCGCTGGCAGTTGCTGTTGGCGTTGCCATTCTGCGTGGTAAACGCCACTGATTGATTCGTTAGCTTATTTATGTAGGTTGCATAGAGTCAACTTCAAATTTCTAAGATGAAGCATGCTGACAAAATCTCTTTTTCAATGAACTCATTAGTTTAGACCAAAATCATCACATGATATGAAAGCCCGCACGAACGGTGATGTTTGACTGTATTGGACTTATTATTACAGGGCATTGTTTGAAATGAAGGAAGTAGTGCATCTTTGGCTTCTTCATATGCTCATGTCATGATGAAGTGAAACGGCTTTCTACCAACCCAGCCCATCCAACAATTTGATTACACACGCGCCGCTTGGCCTGTCTTGCGTTGATGTTATCGCCTATTTTTTCTTGATTTACATGTTGTCACTTGATAGGAATTCAATAATGATGATCGCCAAGATATCTGGGGTCAGTTTGGCATCACGCCAGAATGAGAACTCAGATTTACTCAGCAGGCAGCATATGCACCATAACAATGCGAACACAAAAACCTAGAAGTAATCCACGCATTCAATTCAAACAAGCGCATGCCTTTCCTTTGAAGAGGCTGATAGACAATTAACGGGCCTTCCTGTAGCCAAGGTGTTCTGTAGCCATGTCTTCCACTGATGATGTTCTAACAGATGACGAAGCAGTGAGCCAAGCGACGAAGAAAGTGAGATCTCAGCCCCCTGATGTCATCGTGGCAGTCGGGTCGGGCGAGTCAATGCAGGAATTCAAGTGCTACAAGGTCATACTGTCTTTTGCGTCGGACTATCTTGATGCAATGCTAAGCTCCTGGTTGAGGGAGGGAGCATTGGGTAGGATCGAATTCCCTGACAAGGATCCTGAAGAATGGAAGCTCTTCTACAAGTTCATCGACCCACAACAGCTTGGTAAGCATAGCCATGATGCCGAAATCAACAACGAAAATGTGTTTAAGCTCCTTCCGTGGTTTCATGAGTTCCAGATGAATGAGCACGTACAAGAATGTGACAAATGCCTTGCAAAAAAGTGGAGGAGGCGGAGTTCCCATTGTGGAAATGATTATTGGACAATTTGGGATAAGGAACAAGGAAAGCATGAAATCGAGGCAGATTATCACACCCGCCTTGCAAAGAGGAAGGATGTATTCAACGAGGCAATCGGCATCCTACATTTGTCTTCTTTGTACGATCTGAAATGTACGAAAGACTGCATGGGAGAAAAAATGTCAGGTTTGCTATCCCGCAGATCAGTACTTGGCAGTGATGATCTGTTTGATCTCCCAGTGATAGAGTCTCTTCTTCAAATAGTGGTTCCCCTGGAAGTTGACGAAACTGGGGTTAGGATGATCGGAGAAGCAAGATGCAAGAAGCTTTGGCCAGTTTTGGAGAAGATTCTAAACCCTCACATATCAAGTCTTAATCAAGAAATGGTTGATAACCATGCGACTTTTTCTTTACTTTTCTACTCTTTCATGCAGATCAAGATTGAAAAAGAGAAAGCCAAGATTATTCTGGAAAAGTCCCAATTAGAATCCGAAAAGAAAGCCGTCGAAGCCAAAAAAAGTGCCTACGAAGCCATAAAAAATGCCGACAAACTGACGAAGTCAGCGAAACGAATCATCGAAACAATCGTGAACAAGTATCCTGGGAGAATCTCCTACGAGTTGCCCGACAAGAGATCTATGCTAGGCGCAGGGGATCCTGGCGAGTCAATCAGCAGCCATGGACGCTCGCGTCTAAAGCAAATTTTGTATATACACTACGAACAACGCAAGGAAGAGTTTGATCATCTAGGGATTGAGGTACCCACAAGTTACGGCAGTAGCAAGAAATTACTAGCCAGAGATGACATTGATAGCAATTGGTAGCATGAAAACCCTTTCCTTAACCTTAACCGTTACTACAGTGATAGCGATTTTAGTGAGATGAAAAAAATGATACCCAGAGGGTTCACAGTACAAAGCAGTAGCAGTTAGCAGTTGGTGCAGTTATGGTGATTCCTGACGATCTGCAAGAAGTTCTCAAAAATGTTTCTGGAGGAGGTTAATCAAGTCAGAAAACGTCAAATGCCAATCCAGAAAGGATAAACTATGTTAAGAAAGTAACTAAATATGGCACTTTCTATTAAATCCCTGCTTAAAATTGATCATCAAATTGATATCGTACAATGATTTTCCTACACAATGAATTATCTTGGTTATTAATCAACACAATAGAATAAACGTCTCCCTCTTTAGAAACTCTTTCTACCACCCTTCTTTCTCTTCACTGATTGTCCCATGCTCTTCCTGCCACCACCACCACCACGGCCAGCCTTCTTGTTCATACCAGCAAGCCAAGTCTTATCCACCACAGGGAGCGCATCCTTATAGTATCCAATACCCAAATTGCTCTTTTTGAAAACGAATCCCTTCTTGGCTCCAGAGAATTTTCTTGATGAGATGAAGTTCTCGTCGGTGCTCTTCTTGGGTGTCTTTTTCGCCGAAGCGGCAGTGGTGTCATCTTCTTTGCTCTTGCGTTTCTTGGTAGATTTCGGTGTCTTTGCTGATTCCTTCTCTACCACTTCCTTCTCTTGCTCTTTGGTTTCGACTGCTTCCTTCTTCTTCTTCTTGGAAGATTTCGGTGTTTTGGCAACCTTCTTCACTACTTCTTCTTCGTCTTTACTCTCAATCAACTCCTTTGTCTTTTTCTTGGACGACTTTGGCGTCTTTGCAACCGTCTTCTTTTCTTCTACTTCTTCAACCGGTTCCTTTTTCTTCTTCTTGGATGACTTCTTTGATTTATCCTCAACAACCTCCTCTTTATCCTCCACCTCGGCAGCCTTTGACTTCTTCAACGCCTTCGCAAGAGGCGAACTGGCAGCCAAACTCTTTCTCTTCTTCTTACCCTTCTCACTGTCCTCCTTCTTCTTCTCCTCGGCTGCTTGTGTCTCTCCTTCCTTCTTTGCCAACTCCATAATCAGCTCCAATTCCTCGGGAGTTTTGTTATATATTGGCAGTGAGACACTGGAAGATGTTTTGATGGATATAGCACGAATATTGGACCATTTGCGTGGCACCTTGGTTGGAACAATGGTGGTGATGGATTTAATGTTGGCGAGAAGTTTGGCGGCGGGCATGGCAGTGTTTCCAGCTCTGTAATGTTGATAGAATGAAGTAACGTTGTTTAGAAAAAGTAAGAAAGGACAACACTATTCAACTTGAAACTCTCTACAAATCTCCAACTACTTACTTGACAGTAACACAAGTTCCAGCACTAAGATACATAAAAGTAGACTGCAAACACTTCTGAATAGCAAACGGCAAAGCCTCCTTCCTCGTCAACGCAACCGGAATAGGCTGCTTCTTCTTCTCAAAGAATTTACCCCCCAAACTCTTGGTCAACATGGGCAATATCCTATCATCCGCAAAGAAAACATCAAATCGTGCCAATAATTCACGACGCTGAGTGAAACTCTTGTGCTTAATACGAAGGGATTGTAACCCAAGTACCTTTTTGATACAGCCCAGTTCCGTTGGGAAGCGGGTTATCATATCTTGAACCCATTCCTTGGATTCTTCCTTGACGATGATGCAGGCATCTACACCTTGGAGATTATCATCATCGTCCATTGCATCGGACGATGTCTTGACCAGTGGATGGGGCAATTCAATACGAACAGGCTTGGGACTGGCATTTCCCGGAATACGAGCAAGGCTGAATTGAACTTGGACATCGAGATCGCTACCGAGGAGTTGTTCTTTGTCGGAGGAGGATTCGTGATGTTTGAGAAGAGCGCGTAGGGCACGATCGGCGAGTTGGCCGTCGACGCCGAGGTCTTTGAGGTTTGGTTGTGTTTGTGTTTTGGCGCCCATTGTTGTTCTGTTGTTGTTTATTATTCTTTGAGTTGACTTGATAGGTGTGGGGTTGCGAAAAGTGCAGCTATTGTATCAAAATGCTCGAGGATTGGTGGCCTTGGTCGTCGTGATCGTCGCCGTGCTTTTGCTTCTTGTCGCGTTCGGTTTCGGCTTTGGAGTTGTTGGTTGTTTGTTTAGCGCTTGTGATTGGTTGGCGGCGCGAGCGCGCGTAATCTAAGTCAGCGGTCAGACGAGTTGTATCATAGCTTATGGATTACGATTGAGCGTACCAAACCACGTCATTCCGAGCGGGAGCGCCGAGAGCGCCGCAGAGCGCCGCCCTTCTAGATTTCGACTCAGAACTCAGAAATCGCCACCGCCACCACTATGACCACCACCTACCACCACCATGGCGTCCGTCCGTTACGATAGCACACAAATTGCCATTAAAAAACACACCGTCTTCCTCAAACCGATTAAACAGCTACACAAAGATTGCATTGCCATCGTTAGGCATCGCGGCGTGAGTGTTCGCAACAAGTAAATCAAAGACCTCGACGAAACGCAAAGACACCTTGCAAAGGATACCGAACTTTTATCTTCAAAAAGCATGAGCCTTCCAACGCTACTACGCCATACAATCCGCCGTCGGCCCATCTCATCCCTCGCCGCCACCGCCTCCATAAGCGCCATCGGGTACGCAAACTATCGAGAATGGAAAGCCAATAATGATAACCAAGTATGCATACCACGAAGTCATTATGATCCCAATGCCATTGCCAGTTATTGGGAACAACGTCCAATCTCCATTATGAAACGTCTTGGGAATATTGTCCGTGAATTGGGACCTGTGGCGGGGGATTATATAATGCAGTTTCATTTGAAACCGTGGATTCAACAATCGGTGAATGGTGTCGAGCAGAACGACAACGCAGCAATAGAAAAGAAGCAAAGAAAGCATGAATTGGAAAGGAATCTATCGTTAAAATTACGCTCCTCTCTAACAAACTTGGGACCAACATTTGTAAAGGTAAGGTCATGTGTGATGATTTGCGTATGATTCCTTGGCAGAGAAGAATTATCCTCATCGTTTCCTCATGGTTTCGCCATCTCGTATTCTAATTCTAATAGATAGGACAGCAATTATCAATACGACCTGATTTGGTATCACCCACTGTGCTCTATGAGTTACAACGATTGTGTGATGCTGTTCCACCATTCGCGGATGATATTGCTATGAAAGTATTGGCAGCAGATTTGCTGTTATCGAAAGGTGATGATGCAAGCAGCTCGACAACAAAAACAACAATGAATGGGAAGGAAATCAATGACGTCATTCTCGGTGCTTTTGAAGACATGCCTCAGCTGGTTGCGTCAGCGTCATTGGGACAAGTATACAAAGCAACATTGCGATCACCAAACAACGAACCCGCAACATTGAGAGACATAAATAAACAGGCATCGACTGTCGCAATCAAAATCCAACGGCCTGACATTTTTGAGACTGTCTCCCTCGACCTCTTCCTACTAGTTTCCTACGGCAAAATAGTCGACAAACTATGCTCCGTATTCACCAATCAAATTCCCTACCATGAACTATTTCTCAATGGATTCGCCAATGGAGCATACATGGAGATGAACTACATTAATGAAGCAGAGAATCAGATATACTTTCGCAAGGAGCTGCATTCTCGCTTTCATGGGACGAATGGCAGTAATTTCAGAATCCCATTCCTCCAAAGCAGTCGTCGCAACAACAATGTAGAAAAAGTCATAGTACCCAAAGTCTACGAGCAATTTACTACACAACGAATTCTTGTGAGTGAATGGATTGACGGTATTCCCCTGGCACGAGCCCCTCCAGAGCAAATAAGAGAGTTGATCCCTATTGGAGTAGAGTTGTTTCTTTGTCAGCTTTTGGATATTGGGCGATTTCATGCTGATCCTCATCCTGGTGAGCTTTGGGTTTATTTATTACCTGCACCTGATTAAATTTGTTCCTACCAATTTGTGCTTATATCTCTCAATTTTTTTCCAACGTCTGGATGATTGAAAGGAAATCTATACGTGACAACATCAAAAATTGATGGCGTCACTCCAACACTATGCCTCTTGGACTTTGGACTCGTTGCTCATGTCAGTGAAGGTGAACGCAACAACATGACGGCTGCCATTGTCAACCTTCTTCAAGGTGATTACGACACTCTCATTGGTGAGTTTAGACAGTTCTTCTTCCACTTCATTATGGTACAACATCTGAATATGAATAGCTGATTAACAGTGATTGTTGTTAATGTTGTCACAGCACATGATGCAAAGCATTTAGGCTTTTTACCTCATGAAATGGACGTAACCGATTTGGCCCCTGTACTGAAGACAATCCTCAAAGAAGGGCTGGTTGAGGCAGGATCCAATTTGCATGATCGTAAGCGTAATTTGATGGCCATTTCTAATGAGTTGAATGAAGTTTTTTTCAAGTATCCGTTTAGGTCAGTGATATCATTTCTGTTTTTACTTTGCGATGCCTCAGATGTGGCCATGTTATTTTGATTTGGCTATCATTATTTGCGGGTCACATGCGAATCTTATTAATTTTTCTATGTTGTCCTTATTGGTCAGTGTGCCACCGTTCTTTGCGTTGGTGACACGAGGGCTAGGGTTGTTAGAAGGTATTGCACTTGTTGGGTGAGTTGAAAACACTGTTTCTAATTGCAACGTTATATATGCCTCGTCTGTTTTCTCTTACACAATATTTGGTTTTTGTATTCATTATGCAGCGACCCTTCCTTTGACATTTTCCAGGCAAGCTATCCATATGCCAAGCGAAGAGCGATCGAAACATTCAGTGTCAAGGATTATGGCAAGATTTCACGCAACATTCTTTCGCTTCGCCGGACATCTACTGAGGTGAATTGATAATTTATCTAAAGACTCGCGGCTGCACTTTTGCTCCACTGCAATACTTTGCTGGTAATTCGCTAAATAGAAATTTGCTATAGGCTCAGCTTTTGAACAATGAACGTTTTACTTCTGTTTACATCATATTTTTTAGCTACAAAAAGAGTTGTCTCTGTCTATAGTTCCACTGGCCACCGATGAGTTAGAAAACGGAGGAGGGGGTGGGAGGACGTGGTATACTCCATTGTAGTGTATCACGAGAAAGGAGTACAAATCAGGCCCTATCGGGGAGGGTACGATATTGTTCCGTAGAGTTGAATCCCGCTCGAATTCGATCCGAAAGGCCTGGGATGGGTCCCATCGGTTGATATGTTTCCTAAGGTCAGCGCCCTTTCACAACCTCCTCGTGTACCAAGTTGGTGTGGTCTTAGTAAATAATGTTTGGGGTCTGTTTGTGACATTTATCTATATTAGAAAGACATAAATCCATGTATAATTTGTTAGTGGGATGAAAAGCCCGGTAACACACTATTGAAATGGTAGTGGCTCGTTTTCTGATCGCAAACGTGCAATTTTTTGCCAAATGTCTCCATCCAGCACTCCCCGTTGTTGGGCCTTTGTCATGTACAGTATTAAATTGCGTGCATTGGGTTCCAAGAGAGCACTGGCAATCACCTGAGCCAAATCAGCCCTGGATACCAATGTAATATTCTTATTCATCTTAGAAAGGAGTATACAATGTTCAGTGACAAACTTGTATATATGCAACTATACTGACTTCGACAATAGCTATGAAATCCACAAACGTCTTACCTTTTGTAATCTGACCATTGAACCGTCAGTGCCCAAATCAGCGTTGTAACCTGCAACTCTTATAATTGTGTAACTAGGCAGAGCAGCAAAATCATTTGTTAGTGAGAATGAGTGCTTCCGTCCCCTTTAAAAGAATTAACACAGCAAGTTTACCCACCTCAATCCACTTTGTTGTATCATCTCTTCACCCATGTACTTAAAATATGTTTCTTCTGCAATGCGATCCATTTTGTCTTCGTTGACTTTCTTTGTCTTTTCCTCGTCAATGATACTGTAAGATGCACTAGATTCAGATGAAGTCATCAACCTATGAAGGTCATGCTTCACCATTGCATCATTGACGACAGGGGGTATTCTAGCGTCTGACAGATACACAAATTCTGGCTCAGGCTGTCCTCGATAGACCTTGATATAATCTAAAGCGAGGTAGAATTTACTCCAACCCGAGTTAGACGACCCGCTCCAACTAAATATATTGCTTTTTCCACGGTAGCGGAAACCAAGCTGACGAATATCGCGACCCACAAACGGTGGAATATCACTCTTCCCTAGTGCCTGTTTCATTCTTTGAGCATCTTCGCCCTCTCGTTCTTGGAATTGTCGCATACGTGGTCGAAAGTCAGAAAATTCCAGCCGCACTGTGCTCCATTTGGTTCTTGAAGTATTTTCAGCACCATTTATTACCGACTTCGAGGATGTCTTGAATTCACAAACATACTCAACTCCCAGTCTTTCATAAGCCTCTGTTCTAACAAATGCCTCATACACACCTCCATCACTACACACTCTGCAGACAATACCCGCAAAGCCACCAGAACGGAGATCAATCCCTTGTTCTGGATCATTTCGTGATCTGAGGCGCGCGGATGCAATGGCTGCTTCGCCATATCGTCCTACTTTTCCTACGAAGACACCATGGCCGAATTTGTTGTTTATCCAGTCACACTGAGAGAGAGCGGCGGTAACTGAATACGAAGAACGAATGGACCGAGACGATGTCAGCTCATTGGTTCCATCCATGCCATCTTTACTATCATTCATTGAATCGTCCGAATCATGGACATTTCGATCTCCATTTATAGTCCCATCATCAATCCCAAACAGACCAAAATCAGCAGGACGTTTTCGGAACTTGAATAATACCCGCTTTGCCGCTTTTTTCCGAAAGGGATATTATAACACAGACAGAACGTACATTATAATCAGGCGAATAAAAGAGACAGACGGCTGCGTCTGCATATATCAGTGGAGTAATGACTGACTCACCTTGAGACGTCCCGTAGTCTGCATGACGGACATTCTGATATGCCTGCAATAAGTTTCTCAACCCTACCCCATCAATCATTTGAGCTTCTTTTGAACGGTGATCTAACATGGCTTCCAATGTATCCCATTCCCCGCGTTCTTCCTTATTGTTGATATTATGCAGGCCCTCTTGAGGTACTCTCTTCCCTCCAGCACAAAAGACAATTTTATCCACATCTGTCACAGCATACTCAAGACTTTCCATATCATTCAAATCCCCCTGGCAGTATGTGACCCCAGTTCCCAACTTATTCAAGGTGGACGAATACAAATCTCTCACCAAGACTCTAACCCGAACCTTATTCTCCAGAATGAGACGCTTGACAAGAACTCTCCCAAGGTCACCGGCAGCACCAATCACAAGAACTTCTGGTCGATAGTCTTCTTCTTCGTCTGATGAAGAAAGCCAAGAGGATGATAATGCGGTAGAGGAACCACCATATTTCGGATCATCTTTCAGTTCCAATCCACTCAATCCCAACTGATCATCAAGGTAATAATTATAATAGATGGAACGTCGGTCGGGAGGTAGTCGCGATGCAGGGTCATTCGTGATAGCGGAGGCTAGGTCGATTGCAGATTTTACCGTAGATCGAAGGGATTTTCCAGCATTGAAAGGGTTTATCATTTCAAGAATGTTTGGTTTTGATTTGACTTCGTCGTTACTGATGTTCATTGATGGGCCAGTTGTTCTATTGATACCATCTTTTTCGTTGTAGGATTTAGTATCGCCGCTGCTGGTTCTGTCATTATTTGAGTTGGTATTGTTTGGATCCCCTTTTTCATTCGCTTCGTCAGACTCAGCATCGTCATTATTGTTGTTCTTAGAGGCAAAAAGCAGTGATCTGTCGTGGTTGGCCCACCTGTGCAATCTTGTGCTCGTAGACAGGGATGCAACTTGATCACATCTACGGCCAGAAAATGATTCTCTCCCGCTGCTGTACATTCTACTTGGAAACAATGGTGATGTTGTCAACGAGCAAGAAGTTTTAGGGAGAAGCAACATGAGCAACAACATCGCCGCGGGCGACGGCGATGGCAGCGACGTTGATTGGGCAGCGTCCCTTCTCTTCTTGGAATTCACATGATAACATGAAGATTCAGATACACCTGTATCTAAATTCTCTCCTCTATATTGACAATCCATTGTGTTATGCCAGGATATGTGCCTCCCAAATAAATAGTGCCGTATTGGTGCCTTCAACATAAAGATTCTGGGAATTGGGAGTGGGAGATGATAAGCTTGACAGTCAATGTTTCCTTTGCTAGATAGAAAAAACGATACAATAATAGAATGAGATCTTATTTTCAATCTTCAATCTGTCGTCCCCAATAAAAGATATTTTTCCTCTCCTAGCTGCTCCTAGCACAAAAATCGCGAAACTAAGAGCTTGACCGACGCGTACAGTGGACTACCACTTGTCCCCCCTAATTGAGCTTTTCCCCCCCTCCGGGCGGGTCAGGCTAGGATGAGAGCAATGAGAGTTTGTCCCCCCTTGACTCCTTCTACTAATAGCAGCTAATACGTAGGATGCTAGCATAAATTTTAACTTGTCCCCCCCTCAACCATCAGAAGCCAGCCTAGCAGCAGCCTAGGGTAAAAATGTGGACAACTCGCGTGGTACATAGTCCACTATCGCAATATCATAGTACTAGATACAATGCTGTCCACTGTACCATATCTACCGAAGACTGTAACTAGGCATAGGGCATAGGTAGACTTACAAACTTGTAATTCAGGCGTTTTGGC
>JAZGVS010000938.1:0-11425 GCA_037356235.1 Bacterosira constricta
TGGACATGCGTTTCCACTGGCTACACTGTTGTGCACGTCAAAAACAATTTCGTACGTACTGGCGCGCCAGCTCAACTAACAAAGGCAACTATGTAACCACATGCAGCTGCCCATCACCAAAACGTCAGATCAGAATTCTTGACACCCGAATACAGACTAAAAACATTAAGATCCAGAATCAGCAAAATTGTGTCACGAGTAACAAGACGACTAACCCACGCTACAACCATGTGCTAAATACGGACACGGGAGACGGGACTTCCAGTCACGCGGAGACCAGTGATGGGATTAGCAAGTCCTAGCGATGACTCTCCAGCAAAGGATGGACGGCGCGGATGACCGTCTTTCATCACACCAATGCCACATTCATGCACAGCATCCACTAACAACATTGGACAAGCAAACAGCCCATAAATCACTAATGAACTAATTACCGTGATCTATGTGTTATGCAATGCTCAGCACACCCACCATGTCGGAGAGAAAAAGCATTTCCCAGGCTATTTGGCAACACTGTCGGCTCTGGAGATCCTCTGAGATTGGATTGGTGCATAGGAAAGAAGTAACCAGAAGCTCGTCTCCTTCTCTAGGCAGTTCTTGTATTGGGCAGTCAAGATGGAATTTGAAGCCGTAGCCATAGTAATCCAGCCCTTCCAATAGAGACCTGCACCAGCCCGGTGTAGTAAGGGCTCCAATTGAATGATAGGTAGTGAGTAGTGGACAGCCTGCAGTGCCTGCCTTCATTTACATCGACTGAAGAGAGATGTTTAGTTTTTGGCCAAGTGTGGATAGTGTGTCATAGTGTTGAAGAAATAGATTCAGACAGGAGATAATACTTAAGAAAGGAGCTTTCTCAGGCCGTCACCTCCAAATGCCATCCAGCCTTGATGTTTCTATTTATGTCCAGGTAAGGCAGCATCTTCTTCCTATAGACGCGGCATATGGGTCCTGATTCTGCCTCTTGATTTTTCAGATCTTGCATTGGCAATGAGTTGGTTCCCAGACTGTAGTTGAGCCCTGGCCAAAGTTGATGGAAGTAACTAACCCAAGCTCAGTGGGATGGAAGTTTTCCAGTGCCCAGACAGCCCGTCCATGTTGTTAAACGCGCAGTAAAAGCATCCAATTGCCTGGTACAGTCGCTAGCAGGATTGGTCCAAATGTCCAACATCTTCTTTTATTCGTCCACTGGGAGTTGCCTGATTGCTGTCTCCGATCCATCAGCGCAAGGGACGTAAAGATTTCTGTTCACCATCTCCGTGTATTGCCAGCTCCCATCCTCCAACCACTCGTAATCTACGATATAATAAAAGCACTTTTTTGTCTTGAGAGTACCACCCGTCGCAATGAGCAACTTTCCCCAGCTCGTTAAGGCATCATGGGACTCATAAAATATGTCCAAGCTAGAGTGTGAACACTCATGCATAATAAAAAGGTTCATATCATCCACAAAAATTATTCCAGCCATATCCAACCAAACTCTGGTGATTGGCGCCTGCATTCTTGCTCCGAAGCCCATGGACTTGTAAGCCCAAATTAGTATCAAGCTGACAATCAGCCACGAGGCTGGTGCTGCCCCATTCTCTTGCCAGAGTCCACGGAGGATGCGGAGGACATCACCGCCAATGAGGGTACTTGATTCACCCCCATCCAGTGCGCAAAAAGAATTTCATCAACTGAATCAAGCGCAGCATTGCCACAATCGCCCCCAAGTGAACCCCCACAGCCAAGAACGTCAGCGCCATGCTTGTGTGGTGGACCATGTTGTAGCAATTTGCTCTGCATCCGCTAATACAATGCACATTGGAAGACGTTTTTGACAGGAGATCTCGCTTTGGAGAATTTTGTCAAAGGTACCATCCTCAGCAGTGTGTTCATTGTCACTGTACTGCTCTGGAGGAATGATGCCTTCTGCCCTAGCAAGATGAGTTTGTTGTGCATGTTAAAATCCACTTCCATCAGGAAGGATAGCACAGAGAGTTCGTTGACCAGGGCCAAACCAGCAATCTTCTCCAGCATAACTGTGAGCCCATTACTCCATCTTTCTGGAGGGCAACCTCCTGTGTGCAATATGAGAGTAAAGCCTGAGATTCTATCAGAGTGAGCCGCTACCTTGTAGTGGTAGTGGCCATAGTAGATCCCAGAGAGTGAGGATGATGTTCTCTCTTTCACTCTCTTTCAGAAATACTGAAACTCCTCAGGAGTGATGGTGATTGTGACGTCCCCATTTTTCATCTTGACTCCAATCTTCCAAATTTCTTTGAGGATGAGATGAGTGCAGTGGAGTCATCAATCTCATCCGGAATATCAAACGAACCCTCCACAATTTGTTGATCAATGTCAGTGTTGGCAAGATGACCAAGTTGATCAATCAATGTCTTTTTGGAGATAGGTACATTGTTCGCCAGTTGAAATCTATACTCAATTGCATCGAAAATGAAACCTTCAGTATCCTCCTTACAGGCCAAGCCCTCAATACCACCCAGTGGGGTTTCACGTTGCACTATGTGTGGGGCTCCAGAGCGTGGGTCCTTTTGTGACCGGTTGATGAAGTACCACATTTTTTTGTTGCCTTCACGATTAAATTTGCACATATCTTCTTTGTAGCTGTGGTTTTCTTCCTGGCCTCTGCCTCCAGCAGTTTATTGCGCAGTTCCTCGCAACGCAGAGATGTATCTTTAAGTAGATGATTACGGCCTTGATAGTATAGCACCACATTCTCTATCTCTTGGAGTGTCATTCCCTGTGGGTTGTCAATGCCTCTTCTTAAAGCAGTGCGCATGATGTTGCTTGCATTTCCGTTGTTGCCTTTCTTCCAACAAAGCAGGCCTTCGTAGGCTTTGACTCGTTCATGCCACAGCTTTACTGGGCTAATTTTGACCCCAACCCTTTGATTTTGATTTCCCTAGACAGTAGGCCAAGACAAAGCACATCCTGTGCTCTGGCGAACCTTACAGGCACACGCTTGTCCATCTACCAAGCCCCCTGCAGTCTGTACCTGGATTTTCCAATATTTCAGTATCTCACTAAAGCCCAAAATGCCTGTTCCTCCCTGTTGGTGTAGCGTTGGAGGGTTTTTGGTTTTGTTGTGGGCTGTGACAGACCTCAATTCAATTTCAGTATCAAAGAAAGATGCAAATGTTTTGGATGACTTGAGCTGTGACCAGTTTATACCAGTCTCAATGAAAGCCTAGAGATCCACATCGTAGGTGTTGATTAGGATGGTTGACTGCTCAATTTTGGTCTGTCTTGTCATTCTGCTCATGATGCCATTGAGCTGGGTCATCATTATACAATAGAACCCATCTGGTTTCTCAGTTGAGAGATTCCCAAACAGTGCCGCCATATATCTAGCACTTCGTTTCTCCACCTGCTCTGACTCCATTACCACCAGATCAGGATCTGTGCAAGCTACGCTCCTGTTTGGTAGGCTCAGCTCCTCCACCCAATTCCCGACTTCCTCCTCTGTCACAACATTGGCAATAGATTCCACACGCTGACCTATTATGTGCTTAAATGCCTTGTATGTCTTGTTATTTATAGTGATACCAAATAGAGGGCTATTGTCAATGATAACCTCATCTCCACTGGAGTCTTTGAGAACTCCATTGGGAATGTTGCCTCTTGCTGCACCCCACTCAGCATTTCTGAGTTCCTCTCTGATGTAGATGTAGTATTGCCCAGTCTGAAATCCCAACTCATAGGGACTCCCAGCTCCCTGGTCAATGATCAACATCATCTATCACATTCATCAACGTGGCCATGGCCGTCATCACCAGCTAGCCACCAGCCAATAATAACACTACTACTATCTCATCACTCTTCACTTATCCCATCAACCCAATGGAACTGCATAAGTGTTCCTATGGAGCACCAATCTCTTCCTCCGATCGAAAGTAGCAACAGTGTTGACAGCCGTCCCTCAGCAGTAGCAGCATCACATACTCCCAGATCACCAAACCCACGGGCGCGATGGGTGTGCCTTCTCATCTCATCTTCTCATGTTTGCCTTTCTTTACTGATCTGATATATACTTGGATGTTTATTCAACACATTAACATTAAATCGTAAGACACAGTGTGATAATGTCTTCAGATGTCATTGACCTTGGGCCCCGTCAACACCAAAAGTAGTGATTCTTCTGATGATTCTGATCAATTCTCAGACAGTGATAATGATAACAGGCACATCAGAGATAGAGTCAAGCAATCGGGTGACGAGGATCAAAAGATGTGTGCATCATTAAGCCATGTTAGCCCCGGCAATGATGTCGATAGGGGAGTGGAAAGGAAGATTGCTTTGCAAGGCCTCTTGACAAAGAACACACCAGTATCCAAATCGAGTGCAAGAGCGGCTCAGCCAACCATGGCTTTGGGCACATCAGCAGGTGCTGAACACACTAAGCCAAGTGCTGATTTAATGGCAGGCAGTGCATAATCTGAGAATACGTGCAAAGGATCTAATCATCAAGCGCAGAAGAAAGTTGGATCTCCGAATAATATTTCTGATCAGAAGATCATATCATCCTCTGCTTCCACTGCCTCGTCGTCGTCAGAACAAAGTAAAAAGCCAGCAGCTAGAACCAATCGGAAGAAATCTAATGATCAATCACTCATTGCAAGGGTATGGGCGGAGTTTCCTGGCAATGACATATAGTACTGGGGCAACATTGCTGTTGGTGTTAGTGGTGCTTATCAAAGAAAGCGCCACAAGGTTCTGTTTGAAAATGGTGACATTGCCAAAAACCTCATGACAAAGTCGGTCTGCATAAAAGAGTGGTCTACATGAAATATGGAGAACTCGTCCGGGCAAAAACCTCATGAAAAGTTACTAACACGCTCCTCACGCGAAAGAAAAACACATACCTTCCCGGAAGCCAAGGAAGCATCATACGCACAAGAATCACTTGGCACGTTTGCTCTACTCCACAGACATCATCATGATCAGTGGGCACACGCAATTATGAAAACCTACAAAAAGCACACATCACCTCCCAACACGGATGGCAAGAAAAAGAAAAGAGACAAAAGTCCACTCAAAATGTCAGCATTTCTTATTGAGGAATGCTGGCGGCTCTTTGAAAGTATATGGGAAATTAGGAACAGTATTATCCACAGCAGTGATTGCTACGCTGCACAAGCTGAGGACTCAAAACTGACTTGCAAATTGCTCTGATACAAAATGAAACAAGATGAGATGCTTCACTATCCCACTGATACCATTCTACTGTGGAACAGAAAATAGAAGAAACAACTCCTCCATATCCTTGACAAACTCCGTAAAATTTATTTACTGGACATCAAACTTGCAACAGAGTATCAGACGAAGCTCAATGAGTACTTTATATACCCAGATTAAACATGACTACATTATCGATCTCTCACTGGTTGAGGGCAACAAGGTATCAAAGCTACTACGTGGGAGGATTCGGTTCCCGGCCAGGCAATCAGTAGTTTTCACTAGCAATAGTGTCATGCAGACGTAAGGTTAATAATTTTTATTATTAGTGATCTTGAGTGACACATTGATGATGCTAATAACAGATTATTGCAATCCGTGTTGCTCTTACATCTTGGCGACCGTGACGGTACAGCAAGTGCGGGCGGGCGGGCGGTTTGGGAATGGTGTTGGAGATGATGAAAGCAAGACAGATAGGCCGTCGGTTATGGAGCTGGGGGAGCTACAGCGGCTTAACGGTATGCTGGGGATGGGGAGGGGGGTTGTGCCATGGTTTGGTTGGTCTTTGGTTTTCTTGTTGGTTAGCAGCTCGCTAGCTCTACCTAGAGATCAGTGCTGTTGTTACTGTATGAAGTGATTCTAGGGAAATTGACGATTTTGGACAGTTTTTGGGGAAATTGTCAATTATGGGGAGGAGAGCACAGGTAAAATGAAACTAGTGAGTCCATGAAGGAAGGATTTAGGAAACCATTTGAGATTTCTGGTTAGATCAGATTTTTTTTGCGATCACGAATCCGGGCTCAGATGGTTTTCCTAGACGTGATCTGGGTAGGACGAAAATGATTAGGTAGCCGAAAACACCTTTTTTGTGCCAGTTCTCTAGCCCTCCACCCAAGCATCATTGACTTCTTTAGTCCACATGGCAGGTGTGACCCAGTCATCATAATCCTTCTTGAGACAAAGCTCTCAAAGTGGGGTCACCTTTGCTTCATAGTAGGGTATCCATTTGGAGTAAAAAATGAATAGTGAAAGGATGCGGCCAAGTCTTAAGGAGCTCATACTTGGATCATGCTGGGTGATTGCCTACCGCTGTCAATGTTAGCCTTGTGGGAAATTGAAGAACCAGTAGAACTTGCTATCACCAAAGCATACGCCAATTGCATTATCACAATGCGGAATAGGATACACCAATATTTTGGTGACCTGATTGAGTGGAATGAAGTTGACACGGAATCACCATTTGAATTCGGAAATATCATACACATCTTCTTGATGTGGCTTGGGTGCTAATAGAGCCTTGAAAAGTCATCGGCCATCAGCAAAGGATTCAGTATGGCGTAACTTCAACAATACTGTGATTTGCTTGTTCATAATAATGCTGATGCTCTCTCGAGGGCCATAATTGTTGGCCTTGACCGCAATAGGGCCCCTATTGCATTTTACTGGATTGGATTCCTGACCAATGCGAGCAGAATTTAAGAGGAATTCTGATTATGACAGCGATTACTGTCATTTTCCGTTTTCCGCTCAGTAATTCATTTAGAAAATACCCAAATTCACAGTAAATTACTGTACTGTTTTGGTCAAATACAGTAAAAATACAGCACATAACATGATCCTTTGCAGACCATGATTATTGTAGAGCATGCATCATGACTACAATCACAATGATCAGAGGAGTATCAACCTACATTACATACAAGACTCCAGCCATGTACTCATCCTGCTCATCCTACTGATTGTCTTGCGTGTCCTCAATCATCAGGATGTGCCATACTTGACATTGACAGAATAATTCATAGCAATAAATATAGACCTATTGTATATAGATGATGCTCATAGGAAAGGCTAAGTCATTAATTGTTATGTTAAAGCATATTAATATTATTAATTCTATTTTAAACCATGTTAAAACAAAAATTTCCCGTTGTTTGCCACCCTAAATATTTCAATCCACAAATCAGAAACATCATGGTGTTGTCCCTTGATCTTTGGCAACAGAAGCAAGATGAGACGAGAGACAAGCAGAATGATAATCACATGTGCAGAAATACAAAACCAAGCATTCGTCCTTCACTGTTGCTATTATTGTGCTGTGATTTTAATATGCCCTCGCGGCTAGATCCCATTGCCGAGTATGCCAAAACTTGTGGCAACAGGGGAATGATTGATGCGGGAGGAGGGGATATCAAACAAGGTGGTGAGTATGATAATGATATGTTATGAATAAAAATGACAACAACCTCACCAGACAAGGAAATGTGGATTCACCAGCGGCGATGCGGGAAGAGTGGACGGCACGGTGAACGGGTTAATAGGTAGATCAGCAGGCCAGCCTAGCGAGGTTTGGATACCTACTTTAGGTTGACGAGAGAGATGATAAATTTGGTGAGTGGTCGCAGATATAAATGTACAAATAATGGCAAATATGAACCGTAGAACTTACTTTGTCACACATACGCTCGATGATGCGGCTGCTTTTGTTGACTAGGGAATGGACAATGTAGGCAGAAGTTATTACAATCAATAGCTGAAAATGATATAGACATCTCAATAAAAATGACAACAACTTACTGGTCCTGGACTGGGAAAATTGATCGGCTGCCATGCAGGGAGAATGGAAAAGAATCTGCATCCCTTCTTCCTATAATCACCATCAGCAGTAGTTGCTGCTGGTGTGATCTGTGTTTCTCTGCTGTTGCCATCTGCTAATTCTTCTCTTTCCTAGATTGAATGGAATAAGATTCAAGATTAGATAACGGATGAAAAAGAAAAATGATGTTTGTCACATATAGTATCCCATCCTTCCCCTCTTGATGCCGCTGTCACCATCATTTTTGGACTCAACTTATGTTGCAACAGCTGCACAGCCACACAGGAGTTGGGGAGGGGAGGTGGTGAATGGTTATGGTGAGTTTCCTGATTCATCGTCAATTAAGCTGTGAAAGAAACGACGATTTCTCACTTACCTTACTATTTGACTATACAATGGTATTTATTTATCCATAGCCGAGGTTGACATCATATATGGACGTTTTATTTTGAAGGGAGTGGGGGTGGTTTCGGGTTGGGGAGGGGAAGTGGTGAATAGTTATGGTGAATTGCGAGATTTGTTGGTGTTGATTGTGTAAATCTTAAATTTGCACACTAAACAAATACATACCCAAAATTGTTGCCTCTAGGCCTAGAGGGAAGGCCAAAATTGAGTGGGGGAGTCCGGTGTGCCGTGTGATGGTGCTGGTGCAGAGTCAAAGCTCCGGCTTGCTGGAGTGGATCAGGTCATTATGCTACGTTGCTTTGGTGTTGGTGGTGGAAATTCTCATGGTCGAGCACCAATTAGTGGTTCATGGATCGTGCATCACACGTTGCACATGGTTGAACTTGTATCATGTTCAGTGGTTAGCGCTGTCAGTACTGGTTAGGGGAATACGCATGTAGATTGTACGCGTGATGACCTGGTACAAGAAAAACTCTGCTTTCCTTACAATTTCCTTACTATTAGCTATCTTAATGTTCTACTAGTAGACAGTAGTACCATGCTCTGTGACACAAGGACAGTATTTTCTGAGTTACTCTGGAATTACTCCGGAATTCCAGAGTAAAATGCAACCTAGAATAGGGGTAGCGTCGCCAGTGTCAATATTGCATTCATATCCCAACACGGGCATACCAAGGCCATTGGGGTTGAATACACACCAGTTCTTTTTAACTGTGGCTTCAACTTTTGCAGCAGTAGCTGGCTTGAGATGATCTAGCTGCAAGTGCTTGTTTAGGTAGGCACCATGCTTTGCTGTGTCGAACTTGACATCAAATGCTTTATCAACTGCTGTAGGTAGAGCATGCATTGTTTTCCTAAATAGACAGGGAGGTTTATCACACTCCTCTCTAAGAAATCATAATCTCTCTGGGCATCGGGATAAACTCGATCATCCATCATAACGTTATCATTATCCTTATTATCGTCAACAGGTGGCAAGCTGAATTTCTTGGAGGCAGGGGGTAGGTCTGCGACTGGCAGGCCTGTCTGGCTTGGCTCCTGGTATTCCTTGGGCCGCTTCTTTCCCATCTTGCATCAGCCAGGTCCGATGGGGCTTTGCAAAATTGATTTGGGTTGCTTAGCCTCTGAGCTCAAATCTTTTCTTGGGCTTGGTAAAAAAGAGCTATAGAAGCAAGAGCAGTTGGTATTTGCGTCAATTGCATTCTAAATTTAAAAGTAAACCCAGGAAACTAAACACGCATAACCAATATGCCCCCCCAGGCATTGGTAAGAGATAGTCTAGGTTGCATTTTACTGGATTAAATTCCTCACCAATGTACCAGGAATTTAAGAGGAATTCCGATTAAGACAGTATTTACGGTCATTTCCCGTTTTCCGCTCAGTAATTAATTTTCACTTGACCATCCAAATTTACAGTAAAGTGCTGTACTATTTTGGTCAAACACAGTAAAAAGAGAGTAAAAATCAGTATGGTCAGCTACCAGCACATTCATTACTATGAATTAATAATATGGATGTCATATTATGCAAGTATCATCATTGTCCTTGCTCTATAGCAAACACATTTTCCCACAGGGCCTGATAATGATCCCTTGCGTCTTGAGGTATGTTACCCCTGCATATCTGGACATCCATGTTTGGAATCTTGACAGCATGGGCAAGAGCCTTTGTTGCATTATGGCCAGCAAGTTCCTTGCGAGGGTCTCCTGGACACCACAAACAGATCCAAGCTAACTTGCCTTTAATTTTAATGGTCTTGATATGCTTGATCGTCTTACAGTCCCAAGCTCTGACCAGTGTCTAGAAACGGATGGATTTCCCACAAGGGACAAACTCCTTAAGTCATTGGGCTACCAGGGGATGAATATCAGTACTGCTGGCGATGAAGAAGTTTCCAATATCATTGAAGGAATTGGTATGTTCAACGAGGGTTCGGGTAAGCAAAAGTCCCCACGTCTAAAGTTGTGCTACTGGAAATTGTACCTGGATAGTTGTGCCACCTACCACTTGGTGTTCATAGACTGGTGCCTCAGCAACGTGCATAAGGTAGAAGTGTACCTCAAGGGACACTGCAATGCAGGAGTGACCACCTGCAAGGAGCAAGGCTTCTATGGGGTTTTCAAGATGTGGTTGAATCGCAAAGGCATTGCGAACCTACTCTCAATCCCACAGCTAGAAGAAGATGGTTACACAATCGACTACAATACCAATCGCGACTGGTTAGTCACTACTCCTCAAGGAAAGGAGATCAAGTTCAAGAGAGACACAGGACTCTGCAATCGAATGCCCTACATCGACCTTCGTGATGGTCAGGATGGAATCATCATGCTCGAAACAGTTCAAAAGAATTTCGAGGGCTACACCAAGAAACAGGTGCAAAAAGCCAAGCTAGCTCGCGAAGCTCAAGCGATGATTGGACATCCGCCCGACGAGAAGTTCAAGCAAATGGTGAGCCATGAAAATCTAAGGAACTGCCCTGTCAAAATTGATGACATAACTAACGCCCACACCATTTTTGGTCCCAATCACAGCAGATTGAAGGGAAGGACAGTTAAGCAACATCCTGAGCAGGCGGATCCTGAGTACACAGCGATTCCCAGAGATTTTTATGAGCTACACCGTTTTGATACTTTGACGGCAGATGTGATGTTCAAGAACGGTCTTCCATTTTTGGTAACTAAATCCAGGAGTATTATCAAGATGAATACCGCTGAATTTTTACCCTCTCAAACAGCAAGGTAACTAAATATTTCCTTAACAAAAAGAGTTAAAGTCTATGCAAGAGGATTTTCTATTGTTTAACTTGTCATGATGGATATGGAACTCGAGAAGATTAAGGACGATTTTGACCATTTGGAAGTGAATAGCGCATGCGCATGTTGATGAAATTGAGCAGGGAATTCGGCTTATCAAAGAGCAGAGCCAAACCGTCATTTCCGACCTCCGTGTTGCTGGATTTACATACCTTCACAAAATGATCGTTGTCCACTGTGTTTATTTTGTTGTTATGATGATAACTGCGGTTCCAGCAGAATCAGGTATCTCGCAGAAATTCTCCCCTTGTGAAATTATCACAGGTCACAAGATTGGTATGAAGAAAGATTGCAGAGCAGTCTGTGGTTGAAGCAAGCAAAGATGCTGACATAACGAACACCATGGTCGAACGGACGCACAGATTTCTGGCTCTTGGCCCATCTGGAAACCTCCAAGGATCTGTTAAACCAGCAAGGTGGCCGATGCACGACCACCTTG
>JAZGVS010000939.1:0-11440 GCA_037356235.1 Bacterosira constricta
GTGATGGCTAGTGACTGATGGATGATGATCTGGGACTGAATATGGCGGGATCCATTCTTCTTCCTGGGCTGGGTAGGTGTCGCCAGACAGAACTTTAAGACGTTCTACCATACATACCTACATACCTAGATACCTACATCAAGAAATAATGTACGTGTTCCCGAGTCGTAATAGTACATAGGCAGGACCACAGCGATTTCAGTGTCAAAATGACCCGGGGCTGAAAGCGGAAGCACAGCGGAAGGTCATCTTTGGACATGTATTAAATAATGTGTACGTAGATTAGATACCAGATACCTATCATTTTTAAATATATGTAAATGCACATAATATATCGTCAGAAATCGCTTGCTATTCAACAATTACGAAGATATTATTTCTGTCATATCCTACTTGTCTTCCCGTATTCCTACATCCTACCTACCTATGTACCGGTCGGTCATCCTCTCGGTCATGATCTCTCATTTTTTATTCATCTCTCACCCATCTTCTATCATTCACCCTCTGGCCTCTGACCATCATGCTGCCCAGCCCCAATCTCACCACCATTCCCACCCTCTGGCCCAGCTCTGGCCAGCCATCATAGCTCATGTGCTCAAGAGAATGTACGACAAAAAATACAGCGACCTGACCTAATGATGTGTTCAACGCGAGCTCGTTTTATCTATGTACTGTAATTAGATTGCATCACATTCGCCTTCGGTGCGAAAAGATACCATTCCCATATTCGCAGTGGTATCCTGCTGGACGTGGATCGAATTAGATACAATATAATGACACTCCAGGATGAAAAATCGTGCGGGTGCCACCAGGGCATCATCAATTATGCAGCTTCGGCTTCGGTCAAATTAGAGCCACTCAAGCGCAAGTGTTTGTGCAGAAAAGCCGTACTATTTATTGCGGGTGCGTCGGCGTTGCTCATGGGCTTCGTGGATTTACTTCTCGATAGGGCTGGGCTTCATGCAAGACAGTTGTCACCATCATATGAGGAACCTGGTCCCACGTTTGTGTTCATCATGGGTCTCGAAGGAACAGGTCATCACTACTATAGTAAGCTCCTCGGGCAGTCGCCATATATGAAGGAGATGAAAGAAATTGGAGTGTGTTCATCCAAAGGAGAATTGACCGATCTCTCAGCTCAGTTCTTCGGCTCAGGAATAAACAGCACACTATTCAATGCGAAGAAGCGTCACAAGAATTTGCTTGATGCCGGTCAACACTACGAGACAACAGTCAACATTTTGAAAACGATTCGTCAGAAATTCAACGAGCAGCGGAAGCAGGAAATGAGAGCAACGAATTCATCATTGAACTTTCACATTGCCATCAATGCCAACTCATGCGGTCGTAAAGCATCGATGATGTCATATCCAAACTTACACGGAAAAGATCGCGTCCTTCAAATCTTCAACCTAGACGTATTCTACAATGCATGTGCCGATGCAAAGGTCAAATGCAAACATGTTTTCATCTATCGAGATCCCTACGACGCAGAAGTTTCAATGACAACATTTACGATGCTATACGACTGTATACGAGTGCACTGCACCAAATTCACTCCCAAATGTTAAGCTATCCAGAAAGGAACATGGGGTGCTTTGGATTTCTCGATGCCAAAGGATCCCAACTCGAACAAGATTGGGAACAATTTGCAAATGTGTTTGGGTGGGACTCCTTCGACAGTTTCATGGTCCATGTCAAAAAGATAGCGAAGAACACCCAGACGCCCATGTCGGAGGAGATGAGGGCAAACTTGATCCCATCTCAGATGTCGGTACTGATGAAAGCGTTTGAAGATATTCACCATAGGGTTATGGATTTTTGTTATGCCTCTTTGAATTCAATAGAAGATCAGACTTTTTCAATGATCAATCTTAACTAAGGGAGGATTGTTGAGAAGTCGGGGAGAAAACTGCCTCAGTGGACGACGTGCAAATCATCAAAACTGAATTCGCTCGCATCACCTTGTTAACCAGTCATGCAAATAAGTGATGGTATTCATATACCATATACAATATGAATATTGGGACACGAAGGGATGACATCAGATTCTTAGCAAAGGTAATCTTGACTGAGTCGAGAGGATCAATATCTGTTATGACAGCTATCATATCAAGAGCAAAGGTGAATTGGATACTGTGAAACCGCTCAATATTTGTGAAGAGCAACAGTGAATGTGGCACCAGCTAAAAGCGAAATAGCCATAGAACATTCCCCATCTATTTGCTTATTCGTATATTCAATTTCATATTGGGGTTAACTCGTGGAACGTTCACATGCAATGATAACTGGAGAAGTGCATAATAATAAAACATGTCCTTTGTTTAGAATCAAGTCGTATATGAAAACTACTCGATGATTGGAGGGCCTTTCCTGCGAACATGTGTTGTCTTTGTCGGCACTTTCAACCCATTTCATTGCACCAAATCAATTTAACCGGTACATCGCCAGTCCCTCCATTTTCGTAGATTTCCATGCTGAATAACACATAGAAACAGTGATCGTCCCACCTTCCTCTGTTACACATGCTTAAACCAACAAGGCTTTGTTGTCATCCTCCAAAAGCAATAAGGATCCAATTTGAGCAAGGTCATGTTCAACTTCTAAAACAATCCACCATTAATGTCGAATTTAGCTTTTTGCAGATTTCTCTCTCCAGATCAGAAATGTATATTCATGAGAAGCCACCTGATTATACTGGTTAGACCACTGCCGTTGTACTGAGAAACAGCAAACAGCCTGTTGGTTACCTACACAAAAAAGAGGCACCAACCATAGGCTTCTGCTTTATCCAAAAAAGTTTTATCTGGGTGAGGATCATGTAGTATCTCAAACGTGCCATTAGTGATGTGTTGTGCAACCACTACGTGCCCAAAATCACCTCTTGGAGATTTCCCCCTCATTATGCAAATTTTGTTGTTGTATTCTTCAGGAATGCTGCGTGGGCCTTCAAGCATTTCTTGTTTTACATTTGCAACATGTTTCTCAAATTCTTCCGTATTGTCCTCTGGCAAACGGAGATGTTTCTCTTCAGAAGTTTTGTATGACCACTTATTATCCTTGAATATTCCATCGAGTTTCATTTTTATACATTCTCCTTTCTCTGATCCTTGTTGATAGAATCTCTTTATTGCAGCCTCGTATCCTTCTTCCATTTCAATGAAATTTGGTACTTCGCATAGAGACATGCCAAATGTGGAAGCGACGGCTGCTTGGAGAGCGTTGCCTCGTGCAGGACTGAAATTGTCCTGGTAGACGCTTGATGGAGAAGAGAGGGGTATTCTTTTCTTGGTTTGGACTGGGGTCGCCATGGTTGCTTCACTTTTTCTCTATCTCTAGAGCTTTTAATTTTGCGTTGTTGCGGTTGCTGCGTGGTTGCTGTTGCATTGGTTGTTGTTGTTGGTTGTTGGCTGTTGTTGGTTTATGTTTGATGTTGGGGAGTGCGGAGCGGCAGGAAGTCCTTCCCGCTATTTTTATGATGACCACATTTTTAATTACCCCGGGCAGAGGGGCTTCTTTAATTGTGCGTGCATAACGTGTCAGCCGTGGTGTCAGGGGTGTCACCCGGGGTATTTATGTGGAAAGATATGCAGTTCAACAACAACCGCACATCACACAAATCTAGACACAAAAAATAACACACGTAATCGTTATCGCACCAAATCTCGATAAAAAAATTAACATAGTGTAAACAACGACAGCATTATGAAGCTACACCTCCTCAACGCGCTTTTGGCCGTGTCCGCCGCGTCCGTCGGAGCATTTACAGCAGGAGTGCAACGATGTCAATATCGCACCATGCCAGCGGCATCATCCCTGAAGGTTGTGTCGCGATCATCCAGTACAACTCTAAAAATGTCGGATGACTTCGATTTTCCATCTGCCATGCCAGCCAAACCAGAACAAACCATGAAGGAGAAATTAGAAGAGTCGGCTACCCAATTCATCGCCGATATGACGTCGAGATTGGGAGATGGTGTAGATTCGCCTCCGGAGATGGACGCGTTGAGAGAAGCAAGAGATGGGGATGATGAGAATATTTTGGCCTTGAGGATTTATGAGTTGATGATTGGTGAGTAAATTCTTGATGAGAAAATGAAAATGTTCTCTTATTATTACTCATCGAAATTTTGGTTTCGTTCTTTCGTTATCAAACAAAACAGAACAAGGTATGACCTATGACATAGATCCCGACACAGGCAGATTGAATCCTACCGACTTTGACATCAAAAATAATCTAGATATTCCGGAGGTGAAAGCAGAGTTCAAACACCTTTACTCATACGGGATTGAGCTAATGAAACGAGGGCTGATTGATCTGGATACTTGCAAAGGTGTCGTTAAGAAGAGATTGATTGACCGGACTGATTTGTCTCCAGAGGAGTTTGATAAATGGCTTGGTTATTAAATGAAGATTGATGAATGGTTGGCTGGTCATTGAGAGTGTTTCATGTGCAGGGGGCTCAATGCTTTTCAACTGTTTCAAATTAGTGTCAACGGACTCTCACTATCTAATGGTATTCCGATTGGTTCGAAAGTTAGCTACAATGAACAAAGTTGTTGTGCAACGAACCAATTGTTCAGAGAGAAAACTAGGTGCACTTACACATGCATGTATACAATGAACACCATCCAATTGCATTTATGGTTAATTCTAATCTGCATCACGGATACATCATTTATTCCTACCTTTAAAAAATCATCAAATTCATACAACAGAAACTATCAAAGGGGAAATACATCTTCAAATGTAGATGAACAAGCACACATCAAAGCACCTCCATAAAAGGAATTGCCTTATTCCCTCAAAGAATACATAAGGGCAAATGAGACAAATAATGTTTCTGTTTCAGTCAATCTTTATAAAGTCCTCTGATCTAGGTATTCTAACGCACTTAAATTACAAGACCAATGAAAAGTAATTTACTCTTCCATTCACGAGGCAAAATATATCGTTGCAACCTGCTGCAAGATTATAGAACGAATCAAATGTGAACCATTTATCGGAGTAGATCGTTCTTAATAACATTGGCACTGATAGCATATTGTTTGAATCAACCAAGTAGAACTTATGAATAGCCAATATTTATATAGTAGTTAGATTCCAAAGGAAAGTGATAGACCACACAAGAACACAACCAAGAACAACTTATTTTTGCCCGGGCTTCACTGCATCTGGCCCCGTAGGAATAATCTCTCCAGCCGCATCAACCTCCCCCTGAAAATAAGCAATTGTCTTCTCCAACCCCTCATCGACTGTAACCTTTGGCTCCCAATCAAGTTCACGCTTGGCCGTGCTAATATCCGCCTTTCTCTGCGTGGGATCATCCGCCACCTTCGGCAAGAATCTAATCTCACTTTTGGACTTACACATGTCACGGATTTTGGTGGCAAAGTCCTTGATGGAGTATTCGTCCGGATTGCCAATATTGACAGGCATATCGTAGTTTCCATTCATGAGCTTGGTCAAGCCATTGACCAAGTCATCGACGTACTGAAAGCTACGTGTCTGGGAACCATCTCCATAAATTGTAATGTCTTTGTTTTGCAGAGATTGAATGATGAAGTTGGATACGACACGACCGTCATTGGGATGCATTCGGGGGCCAAAGGTGTTGAAAATACGGGCGACGCGGATGGAGACGTCGTTTTGGTTTTTGTAGGCGTACATCATGGTCTCGGCTACGCGCTTGCCCTCGTCGTAGCATGCCTATCCGATCATGGAAGTGAGCAAGAACTGATGCATGAGCTACAAGCTACATAGATGATCATTGAAAAATAGCACAAATGGCAATACGACAAATTGCAACATTTCCATTCAAACTTAGTATCAGAAATCAACTTACCCTTGGTCCGATCGTATTAACATTTCCCCAGTAACTCTCTGGCTGAGGATGCACCATAGGATCCCCGTAAATTTCACTCGTACTCGCCAACAAAATCCTAGCCTTGACACGTTTCGCCAACCCCAGCATGTTGATAGTACCCATTGTCGATGTCTAACGAGTAGAACACAATACGATCAGAACGGTGGCCATGAAATTATTATGTTTCAATATGTTACACAACGACCTGAACTCACCTTGATAGTTTTCACAGGATTGTACTGATAATGAGGAGGACTAGCAGGACACGCCAAATGGTAAATCTGATCCACCTCCAACATAATCGGCTGGACAACATCATGCCTAACCAACGAAAAGTTGGGATGGTGCAACCAATGCTCCACATTCGCCTTGCGTCCCGTGAAAAAGTTATCCATCACCACCACTTCGTGACCCTCGCTCATGAGACGATCAGTCAAGTGCGATCCGACAAATCCCGCGCCACCCGTGATTAGGATTTTCTTTCGCAGACTGTCGGCCAAGCGGACGGTGTAGATGACTTCGGGTGTGTGAGGGGTGGGGATGGATTGGGAGGCGAGGAGTTGTTGGTCGGCGACGTAGCGTTCGAGACGGGCGCGTTTGGTGGCGGGATCGTCGGATTGGCTGGCAGTGCTGGCGGAGCGTTTGAGGTCGGAAGACATGGTGTTGGGATTGTGCTGTTGTTGGTTTTGGTTGCTGTTCTGTTGAAAGAGATTTTATGAGGAAGCCCGACCGAGTAACCAGACTCTTAGATTTAGATGACACGATATCTAGAAGATGCGATGCATATGTATGCCGGGTGATGCGTGAGCCGTGAATAAACAAAATGACAAATGCCAATGACTTTGGTCATCGTTGATGTCTCGGGTCTCGGTCGCGGTGGTGATTGAACACTGCGAACACGTACTGGATATTGTCTCCCGCCATATAGCGATTCTACTGATTCACACGTACATTTTTGCAAAAAGATCTTTGCCGCCGCCGACGACGCCGCCGCCGACGACGACGACGACGACGAGACCTCGCAAACAAAAAACCAAGGGCTAACCATCTCCTCGGTGCAACTCGATCTCAATCAATGACGATGACGATGACGATGTTGGCTATGACCACGAGCACTATCTCGGTTCTTTCAACAAAATTTTAACCACAATGGCCAATCTCAGCAAAGAAGAAGTTTCCATTCGGACGTGCGTAGTCACTGTCACCTACTACCCAGACACCTCCGATATACGTTTCAACCTCGCCCTCCAGCTATGCAAGCTCGCCGCTGAACACAAGATACATTTGATCATTGTAGATGGTTCGCCGGATCATTCGAATATCCGTGATCAATTCCAAGATACCAATGGATATTATGTCCATGTATTCCAGCAAGATGTAGAAACATATCCTGGAAAAGGAGGTTCATTGAGGCAGGCGATTTTAAAGGCAACAGAGTGGTTTGAAGAGAATGATGTTGATGCTAATGAGGCTGCGATATGTTTTTCAGAGCCAGAAAAGGTGGATTTGATAAATCATGTTCATGACATTGTCGAGCCTTTATTAGGTGGGAGAGCGGATGTCATTGTGCCTACACGGAATGATGAATTATTTCGAGAGACATATCCTATGGAACAGTATCACAGCGAGTCCTTTGGCAATATGCACTTCAATTTACTAGCGAGGGAAATTGAGGGGTTTAAGGAGCAGGAAGTCTCGGGTGCAGCGAAGTTAGATTGGCTATTTGGGCCATTTGCGTTCAAAGTTAATTTGGCAAGTAGTTGGTTGAATTATAAGGGAACGAGTTGGGATGCGCAGATGGTTCCGTACGTTCGAGGTGTGAGGAATCATAATTGGAGGATCATGCCTGTGGCTGTCGGTTTCTCGCATTCGAAAGAAATGAAAGAGCAAGAGGAAGGAGATCATGTGTGGACTACCAAGAGGTTGACTCAATTGAACTTGTTATTTGATTTACTTGGTAAAAAAGAATTATCGCCACGATAATATTTGAAAGAAACAAGTTAAGCCGAGCACATTAATTCACCTTTCTACTCTTGTGAGATTGACTTTGTGTTTTAGCGTGATCACACATCGCTTCTTTGAGATGAAGATGAGCATTACTGCTGCTGCTGATCGTGGCGGTAGGATAGTGCGCGCTGAGATGCATCCAGACACGCTTTTTGAATTACTTGTATGGCTGGTAGCAAATAATGGCAATTGCATCTTGAGGAAAGTTGAGGATGAAGGAGACAGATTAGATAGCAGATTGAGACACAGATTAGATAAATATCAGCTACACCGGAGCTCTACCGTCTTGGTGGAGAGCAAAAGAACGATGAGCAGATCTCTGGTGTCGACCTGGCTGAGAGTCTGAAATCATCAATAGAGATGCTCATGCTCATGTAATAGTATGCGCCCCTGGTATCAAGGTCTGAGCCAACTCTGGTCAATCTCGGCGGTCCTCAACAGGCAGCAGAAACTACATAGAGAGATCTTCGAACAATTCAATAAACTAACTATGATGATTGTATCGAGCTCAACAATGATGTGAGAGGAGTGGAAGGGTGGAAGGTCTAACAACGTCTCAGTTCATTCAACTCATCACAAACAAGCGCAGCCACCAAGTCGGCACTAACAGCAAAGCCAGGTGGCTTCTCACAGAATGAAATAACGGCAGCAATATAATATGTCATGAATTGCATTGTGTATCATCACTCTGGCTCTAGATGTAGAGGGCCGTGCAAACGCGCGCTGCTGCAATACAATACAATAGTAGCAATACGATTTATAGTTAACCAAGAGATGAATTAAATGATAACTGTGTATCGATATACAACATAGTTTTCCACCACAGACTAGCACAAACATCAAATATTACATCAAAATTATAGCAACAAGCCAAAACTTGCTTCTAGGGCGCTATTGCCAACACTTCCTGATTCACCTCGAAGCCTCGCATACTGTGCTCGACTACTATACATATAATACAGACCTCCTGCCAACACAATGAGCAAAGACACACAGAACGACACAATTGCAACACCAGTCACATCATTTCCCCCTTGATAAAAATATTGTTCCTTGTTACTTCGTTGCCAGGAGGAGGTGATCATCAAGAGAGCAAAGTCGTAGGTGCCGTGAAATATGATAGATGGGAGAACTATCCGTCCCAGACCAATTGACGGATCTTTTTCGAGGTCCCGTCGACATACGTAGATACTTTGGATGGCGGCAGATATTGGATGCACTGGAAACAATGACTTTACAATCAGGGTTGTGATTTCTTTGTGTTGTTGTTTTATTGGACAAGGGGCGCGAAAATATGAGTATCGTACATAGAGACAAGGTGTCCATTTTGAGAAGTCCTATGCACAGAGAAAGAATAACTTACCAGACCTTAAACTTGATCTGTTGTAGATGAATATTTGCAATACATTTTCGCCTGAGCATAATATTGGAAGAGGGCAGAGATGAAGGAGTGTAAGAAATTGTCAACTAATCCAAGAGTAAGACAAAAAGCCTCAAACTTACAACAAGCAAAGCCTAATGCGACGGCAACCATGGCCACGGTCACACCCGACCGAATAGAACTAAGAGATCGCCTCTGCATCGCAGGATTAAAAGTTGCAAGAGATGATGCGATATCTGTTACCACTGCTGATGTTGTAGCTTTGTTCTTCTGGCTGTTTGAGTTTGATCCACCATCCTCATTAGTCTCTGCAGAGTCTTCTTCGTCATCATCTGCGCGATGACGAAGGAGTTGGAGCGGCATTGTCGCCTTGGCCTTCTCCAGCTCTCGCTCAGAACAAAAGTCAGGATGATCTACCATGACAAAGCCTGTGATGGTATTGAAAGAAAGGATGAAATCAGATCAGCAAAATTAATGCAGGGGGTTGCATTATTTATTCCGTGAATGAAAAGGGATGAGCTTTCTTCTTACCAAAGTATTTACAAACTTCTTCCACGAGACCAGCCATTACATAAGACGAAACAAGAATGTAGAATATCCTCATCGCCGGGTGACGTTCGAAAAATCCCTGGAGTATATCATCTCCCGCAGCAAGCGATCGATGTCCATAATGTCCATGTCCAAAATGGTCATTGTTATCAATACCAAAGAACTTGAGATACCGATTGTCAGTCATCATGCCACTGCCTAATCCTCCTCCACCATACCCGTTATCTTGCACTTCATTTATCTCCAATAACCAAGCTACACCCATTACAGCCAATTTGACCGTTAAATATTCCACAAGCTCCACCGTAAACGCCATCCCGGTGCAAAGCACAAAGCCACATGCAAAGTACTTTACCACTGCATCAATGCTCAAATCGTACCGGTGCCATCCCCAATGAATACAATACATGACAGCAAACGATTGCAAAAACGTAGTAGTTAGTACGACCATGTCAGCCAATTCCCAGTATCCCACGGCACTCGATAGGCTTATGATCAACAATGCCACAAGGATGACCTTGAACGATACCAATAACAATTTGGACAAGGAAGATATGGCCCGACAATATTCCCCAAAACCATTGGTCGCGGATCGTCGCAATTCAACAATGCATGGATAGTAATAGTAAAATAAGAACGGTTCCATAATAATGTGATCCACCATATGAAGACGACGAGGCAGTGTGAGATTTGCTGTATATGCTTCTTGGACCAAGGCGCACAATCCACATAATTGAAGGTGGAATCCGTAACTAGTGTTGCAGCAGGGAATACATGGGACGAAGCAGGGTTTGGCAAAACAGCTCCACAGTTTGGTACAGAGATTGCCAATTTGGGAAGTGTCATTATTGTCCTGTTGTAACGTCTCGAGCATGGTCTAGCAGAGGCAATGTCAGAATGGATAATACCCCAGCAATCGATTCTCTGTCCCAATGAACTCTCATAACCAGATTTCTGATGCTCGTATTTATCCTCGCTGTAATATTCATACTATTTCCTTTTGTCCTCAGAATCTGTTCTATCTTTGTTTTTTAATTTCTTGTCGGCTCAGTGACAGCCGCTACGGCATCATTGATGGCAAGCATGCCCGGCATCGGATCTGTGGATGATGTGGCCATGGATGATGTGGCCGAGGAGGATTCGGCCATGGATGATGCAGAAATTGATGATGTGGCCATGGACGATGGCGGTCGAGGATGATGTGGCTGTGGAGGATGCGGCCATAGATGATGCGGCAATAGATAATGTGGCCATGCATGATGCGGCAAAGGACTATGTGGCCATGGATGATGTTGATGTTGCGACCAAGGAGGAGGATGCGGCCGAGGAAGATGGTGTAACCAAGGAGGATGCAAGGACGAAGGATGATTCATCCACAGACAACGACTGCATCTTGTTGTACGATGCCCCATCAGTGAACTGGACATGCTCCCAAGAATCCATGGTTGTGGGTGGGAGAGTTGTTCTATGCAGCCACAGCTTGGAAGGCAATGATTGTGATGTAATGATCTGTTTCTATTTGGATTAATTTGGAGGAGAAGGATTAAGGAAAGCACTGATTCCTGAGCCAATAAAGCCGCACCAGGTATTAGTGAAAAGAAGTGAAATCACTTGTCTTTGATGCGTTAATTTTATT
>JAZGVS010000940.1:0-11386 GCA_037356235.1 Bacterosira constricta
ATGGCGCGAACACATTCAGTGGGTCCGAATGCGTCACCTGGGATGAGAACCCATCTAATCGATTTCCTACAACTCTACCTTCCGCTCCTGAAGCCGTAAATACCCGTGTGTCTTATCATGACGGAAAACATCGTGTAGATTCATTGCAAGTGGGAGACGTGGAGAAGGTGGGAGATGACACAATGTTTCATCCTATCTTTTCCCTGTTCATTCGACAGGGAGACGTTGAACAATGAAACTATTGTATTGACACAATATTTACTGAGACTCCTGAGTCATGCACTTTGCTGTAGAATGCATACATTTGTTTCCAGGAGATTGGAACAGAAGAAAATCTTGGTTGCACCACAATTTCATTTGAATTTTGGTTTCATAACCACCATTGATAATGCCATTGAGCATGGATTTAGAGCTATTAGAGTGGGAAAAATATCTCCCATTTGTTCTGCTGCCATCAATGATTTTGAATGCTTGCCTATTTATATGGCACTCCAATAATAACATGATGACATGGCACAAAATCCAATCTCGCTTCATCTTCACCATCCACCAAAATCTGTCGCCATTGTGTGCCAAAACCAAAAGTAAGACTTTGTGTGTTTGGGGGCTGGGGCTGGGGCCAACCCCTACGCCTGACGCCCGTCGCCTGCCTACATGCATCATACTGCTGATACTGAGCACAACAATCACAGCGCTCTCCCACCATACTCACATCATCCTCTAGTTGAGGGAGATTCCATTCATCTAATTTTCATTGTACTTTTCTTTGCATCTGTTGAATGAGATGGCCTTCATAGATGACATAGATAGCACAACATCACCACTATGTAGTGATCTTTTGCTTAAGTGTGTAGGTACCAATGACACTTATGATACTGTCCCATGTCCCACACCAGGCCCTGTTCCCGCCAAAAATCACAAAGATCAATCAACTCTTGACACAACATCATCAACTCACATATCTATCGTACTCACATAAATAAAGAAACAGCAAGAACAAGAAACAGCAACAATAAATAAACAATAACAAATAATAAACGCAACAAACGGCAGCGCAAACATCAACATCATCAATTCAGATCAATTCCTTTAAAGGCGGCTGGGCTAACCTTGCCTTGAATCACGCCTCCCTCATGCGCGGGCCATAGTATTGGTGTATCTTCGATGATAAGATCCTGAACCCGTCGCAATCACACGGAAAAATTAGAAGACAGTAATTGTCAATTGTCACAAAAATAAGAAACAATGATTGTCGTATTTGTCGTCGACACCTCTCCCAGCATGTCCGCGCCGTCCAACAACAACACCAGTGGCGACGGCAGTGCTGCCAGGGGAATATCAAGACTTGACATTGCAAAAATGTCCATCGAAAACTTGGCCCGCAGTATGGACAAACGCATTATGGAAAACAACCGATCGGTACTGTTAGCTTCGGCGCAGGTAGCGGCTTCCATGGCGGCGGGGAAGCAGCAATCGCAGCGACATCAGCAGCAGGATGTTGGAAGGTTGGAACAATTTGACGAATTTTTGTTGCTGAGCTCGAGTTTACAGCCGGACATAGTACCACAAGCTTCTTCTTCGTCTTCAAAAAATAAGTCTGGTGTGAGCTCTGATTCTTCGTTAGACGGGACAGCATCATCGTCTTCGCCGACCAATGCACCTTCCATTGATTCTATTGCTGCTGCGGCAGAGGCACATGCATCCTGCGGTGCAGGAGGGCGTCTATTAGTGGGTTCAGTTGAGGAGGGCAGGGGATCAATGATGGATAGCGGTGGTGGTAATGTACCTCCTGGAGGAATGATGGTGCCTCATCCACCAGATCGATCTGATTTCGAGCACGAGCTCAAAAGATTGAAAACGTCCACAATTCCACCAGCAGATGCAAAATCTGGAAAGAAGTTTCCAGAATGGGCTGGTGGCGCCAATGGACTGAATGCTGCTCTCTCCCATGGACTGGGTTTGCTATCTCGATATCGGCTTACTCGTGGAAGGATTGTAGAGCATTTTGGCATGGGTCGTTTACCATGGATGGATCATCAAATGACAAAATTGGCAAAAGGTGGTACTGCCGCAGGAGATGACGTCAATGCTGCCAGTAAATATGATTCACCTTTGCAGCCAGCGTGTCTGATACTGCTTACAGATGGTGAATGTTTGCGTTTGCCGCCAGAAAAGGGAGGTGGGGGTCTTAGTTTGAGGTTTGGGAATATGCCTCTGCGCGAGTTTTATCGAGAACGTGCGTGAGATGGGCAGACTTATATATGTTGCATTTCTGAAAGTGTATTATCTCACTTTGTTGTCAATTCACACCATGAACACAACTCCATTCTCTATTTGCTTCTATCTTCAACATTAGCTTTTCGATGGGATCAACGCATATTTATTTTGCATATTGCTGATGCCTCGACCCCGCCATTGCACAAATCTCTGAGAGCATTGTGCGAAGTGACCGGCGGTGCATATATGAGAGTGAACCAAACAGTCTCATCACTATCAAAAATACTATTCAGAATATCTCCACCTAGACCAAAACTGCATTCAATTCCAGATCCTCTATCTTTGCCAGGAATGCCAACGCCAGCTCAGCCTGATGATACACCTGTTGGACAGGCTAATGCACCATCAAACATGTTTGTTAATGGCGGCGCAATTTGTTCCTTTCAATGTCTTGAAGGTGAAGGGCAGGGCATGCCATCGTTGCATAGAGCAATGCTTTTATTTGCTGGGGCATGTGAGCAACAACGTTGGATTCTAAATTCTGAAACAATGTCGCCAACCCAATCACAAACGCAATTAGTTCAAAGCCCAATTTGGTGCATACCAGAGTCACATTTCCCCTCTAAGAAGCTTGATACATTGCCTCCTCGACAATCCCAGCCGCTCCTTCATTATTCCAGAAACTATCAGGCTGTCGGACTGTCTGTATTTGATCCATACTTCGTAATGAAGGCATTGCACCACTTGGAAAAATTGCAGGTCTCGATTCGACAAGTACACGTCGATGCAGGAGACAATCCACCACCAATAGTAAACCGGATGATTCAGAGAGACGTTTACATATGTGAGTGGCTGGGAGAACACGAGACTGCATCAAGGAGTAGTCCAAATGACCCATCGAATGGTACTGGTGCACCACGGACAATAGAAGGACGTGAACATTTTCCAATCTGTGTCCGAGGAGCAGGCCGACCCGCGCTTTCAGGAGAAGGTGGGGATAACATTTTGAATATTGGTATCCTACATGTCCCCCACAACTGGAATGCGCAGAAAACTGATTTATCAATGGCTAGGCTCCCAACTATGACTCTATTACCCCCTGATGCGCATATATTGATTCCTTTGCTCATTAAGGTAAGTGATTGGACGGAAGAAAGAAATATTACTCTGTCAAACAAGCTGATGTAATTTCACCATTTATTTCATGTTCTTTCGCTTCCAGGTTGCCGAGATGGAGCTCCGGGTACTTAAGAAGACAGAGAGCAAAGACGCAGGGCCCAAAGCTGGAGCGACAGCAGGTCTTATCAAGAAGAAAGTAAGCAGTGCCAGGGCCAGATTTGACGTTCCCGATAACTGGAAATCAGACTTGCGCGCCTATCTGTTTAGGCTGCCGCCTTACTATTTACCAGCAATCCGCCGTATGCTTCGCCCAATGCTGCCCCTGAGTGTGTTGCCTTTGCTGAACGTTGACACCCAGGAGGCATTGCCATCATTGTGTTTTAGTCCAACATGCCTGCTGAAAATTCAGTATGGAGAAAAGTCTGCACGAGATGGGAATGAGTGGCTCCGAGGCATGGAGCAGCGCATGCATAGGACTCGATCAATGCAGGAAGTGCAACTAGCGTCTGATCATATGCAAACTGGACACAACTTATCTGGGAGGAATGAACATCAACAAGGTGCCAAACCTTTCTCATTTGGTTATGGCCAATACGATCCTCGTACGAAGGTTCACTCATACTTGAACTTGCTAAGGAACATCCCCCCTCCGTGGAAAGCTAAAAGTGAGGACGAACCTAGTGTTCCTAACCCAATGTCTCTGCTTCCTTCGTCTTGTCTCCTTCCATACTATGAATCTCGCAGACGTTGGATATTTGGAGGCACAGGTCTGTTAGCTTGTGCTGTTTTATCACGTTGTGTCCGCTGCTCTTTCTGGCTAGTGTTTCTAACTTTGATTAAATTTATCGATGTCTCTGCAGGTCTTGCAACAAGAGGCCTTCATGTGGAAGGTGTCAACAATGATGGTGTCAACACACATCACTACAATACTGATAAGGAAGAAGACAAACCGCTCATTTCGCTGGCAGGTGTTGGTGCAAACACGGGTGCCGCAGTAAGCATTGCGCATATGGGTGATTTCAGAGAAAGACTCAACTATGCCCCTGCAACCTTCGTTGATTACGGTGGGAGCAGCACAGTTGGAGCGGCTGTTACGACAGCGTCAGATGGCTCGCCCAACTATAGCGTCGATGATGATGCTCTTCCCCTCAACTTTTTTGATCCAGCCACTGGTGAATTTGTAGATTCACCCCAAGCAAGGGCCAGAGCCAGGCTGATGATCAACTTTGGTAACGTAAGATTTGTCCGTATTTCTGCTCTTATGCTTGGGCTGATGTATTCACTAATACTCTATTTTTCTTCTGAAACCACATGCAGCCTTTTCACGATAAACGAGGCGGCTCGTTTGTTCCACAAAACTTCTCAAATCAACGTCCTCCTCTACATGTAGGTGAAAATGGCCCAAGCACGCCTCCTGGATCACCACCTCACGATGCGTACGACTCAAACTCACCTATTGAAGGGGAAGCAGAGGCAGCTTTTACCGGGAGCAGGCCTGCGTCTCCACCAAGGAGTCCTCGCAAGATGCTAGACTCGAAACTGAGACAGAAAAGGACAATGGGGCCACCACCTATTGGAGCACAAGAAAAGCGAAGGAAGCACTCCCCACCAGAGGGAGTGGCAAAACATCCTGATACGAAAACAAAACCAAAACCACCATCAGCCCCATCGTCGCCAAAGCCCCCGCCGCCTCCTCCTACTCGCCCTCCTCCACCACCACCAAGAAGACATTCCTCTGTCCCACCGCCGCCACCAAAACCAATTCATGCTCAAAAGCCTACACCACCAAAGCCCACCCTTTCAAAGAGACAAAAAGGCAATGAGGCATCATTGCATGCCAGTGCGCGTTCACAACCGCAACATCCCCAGGAAAATCATACTCAAAAGCAAACACCAAAGCCTGCTCCTCCGAAAAGGCAAAACAGCAGTGATGGGGCCCAATCAGGAACACCACAAACTAATTTGCAGTCGCAGCAAGATCAGCAACCGGATATTGCAGCTCAATTGCAAATTCCTGGCGTTAAACCTAATATCAAGCTACCTGAAGGATGGATCTTTTGTTGGTCTAAAAGCCAAAAAAGATGGTATTTCTTTGATACAAAGACAAACAAGAGTGTATGGGATCCTGAACACATCAAGGCTGCACATTGAGGGGCAGGGCAGATCACAAGTGCTATCAATCTTAAACACAATCCATTTGATCCTTTTCAACATAAACAACACCCCATATCAAGAGTTCTTGCAAACAAGACATCTCAACTGAATATCACTTGGCCTCACCTTGGCACTCATCCTCTTTGATTGCTCACATGCAGAGTGGATTACTTCACGCAATGGTAATAATAATCCTAAAATACCACTTTTACACATATTTTCTAGAGAGCTGTTGTACTTTAACAGGATATTGCTACAGAGGGGAAGCTCCACGAGAGACTACGAGGCCGACATCTCCACCTCTTACCTATTCTCCTTCAGGACAGGATCCTTCCAGAATTCATTCGTGCAAGGTATGTAAATCATAGATTGTATCAGTGTTTTGCTACGCCTCTAAGAATTAGCAACGCCTCTTCGTGTATTGGTATAGACAATGTTGAAATTGTAATAACTGCCGTACTACTTTTGAGAGTTGGTAGACACGACTTTAGTTGAATTCATCCAAGCTGTTGTCAAGACTGAGGAAGGTTTCATTTTGTTCATTGCGGCGTATTTGATTCTGTAATTGTTGGAGGGTATGCTGAAAAATGACGAGAGATTGCATGGTTAGTCTGGAAGGACCTCACTAGTTGTTCTGCACTGATGTCATAATTCATTATCTTTTGGACTTACACTCTCGAGGTTGATTATACAAGACGTACGTGCAGTACTAAAACTATGAATGACCTGGAACGACAACGGTATGTATCATAAAATGTGATTGCTCTCGGCAGCAACAAAGACCTAATTGTTACAAAACTACAACAATACGAAGACTGGCTTGGTATTCCTCAAACAAATATTACATTGAGGCACACTGTTTTATCTAACAACTATAACCACAGAAATATAATATGAACTATGAACGTGTCACTGCTGAACCCCCTCCTCTATAAGCCAGAGCGTATGGCAGCCATCACGAAGTCCCTCATCAAATCCCTTCTCAAAGAAGCCAAGTCTGACATTTTACAGTACCCGATTCGGGCTTCGATTTTATCCGGTTTGTTGATGCTTGCCCAATAGTACTTGATAAGGATGATTACCAAGGAGAAATCAAGAAGTTCATTCGCGAGGCTGGCGTTAGTGAAGAAGAGTTTTACTTGATGAGTATGATAACGATTGGATTTCATGCTCAATGTTTCTCGAGTGTCAATAACGGGAAAAAAACTGCCAATAGTTGTTGCCTTGTTGCCTCCGAATGAAATCTCGTTTGACAAAAGACAAATCATTTACTACCGACCTCATCAAGCATTACGGAGTTGTGTCTCACACGGTGAATGCTGGGTAAAACAAAGATGTCCTCTTGCAATGGGACGAGGAGGATTACGTGCGTTTCAATCGCTCTCTCTTGTTTCCTTTTTCTTCCCATTATTAGGTTTATATCTAGAATCGCACACCGCTACTCTGGGCATGAATGATGAAAGACGGGAGATGAAAGAGTCGAAACATAGAAATTGGGGATGTATAGTGTCGGCGGCAGCGTTGAAACAGGTAAGGTGAAACAATATAATTGTGCACCGAAATGTTGGATGGCGGAGACAAGTCTGACTTTTTGGTGAAGCTGAAGAAGAGGCGGATTGGTATGTGGGGTTGAAGAGCGTTGGCAGCAGCGTTGAAAAGGGCGAATTGGATTCCTGATCGTCTCGAGGAAGACGAAACGAGTGAATTGTACATCGAACTGTTGGATGGCGGAGACGAGTCTTTTAGTTTTTAGCGAAACTGAAGAATATGATAGTTTGGAGAAAAATGGCAAGGCTTGTCGTGATGAGAGAGTTGGCCTTTCTCCCCTGGCAGGATGGAATGGACGCTTCTTATCAAAGGGACTTGGTCGAAATTTGAGCATACTCTTCGAGCAACAGCAGCTTAGCGAAGGATGGGAGCCATCGATGAGGTCTATCAGAGCATCAATGAGTCCTTCTCCAAAGTTCTCCAAAGGATTCGACGGAACAAACACTGACTAACGCTGGATTCGATTCCTTAGTCGATGGAAAGATCATGACTCGTTCAATAAATTGAAGGAAAAGTGTGACACTATGAAACAGGAAAGAAGTGCGTCAATCAGCTAAATATACTCGTGCAGCAGTTAGAGAACAAAGGGACCAGACGCAGAACGAAGAAGGAGAAACCGCTCTGGTCTCAGTGGGCCAAAGAGTTTACACGGTGTAGAAGAATTTGACGTAAAGATATCATTGCATAATTTTATTGAGGTGTTGAGACGACGAATGCATTATTTGGAAGAGAAAGGATATCTAATATGTTTAAAGTGTGTTCCAATTGATATCATGGTCATTTTACCTGTCCACAAGCTTCTATCACCACACGACACTCATCTTTTGGTCGATGATTCTTGGGATTGACTTCCACCAACTTCATGATACGATCCAAGACCTCCATTCCTCCGCCCCGCTCATCATCATCTCCTCCATCGTCTTTTGGCTCCAACACCTCACCAAACACGACATGTTTTCCATCCAAATAAGGCAATGCCTTCATCGTAATAAAAAACTGAGATGAGTTTTGATTTGCACCAGCATTCGCCATGGATAGTAGGCCACCTTTGGAATGCCGCATAAATGGTAACTCATCACGGAATTTACCCCACGCATCTGTACCATATGTTGGATTGTTTGGCGGGTAGATGGATCTACCCCCGGTTCCATTGCGGGCTGTAATGTCTCCCCCTTGGAAACACATGTTTGGTACAATTCGATGAAAGATATTTTGTGCATACGTCTTTTGCACTGGCTGTTTGTCGCCGCTTTCATTTTTGGTGTATCCCGTTATTAAAGCACGGAAGTTCTCGACAGTTATGGGTGTTTTGTCGGCATATAGCTGAATGACTATGCGACCCATGTGGCCCTTGCCTCCGAGAGAAAGATCCATGTGCACACGAGGCCCAGTCCCTCCTGGTTCGGGGAAGGGATCTTCTATCTTTTTTCCTTCGGGAGATAGCCCATATTTTTGATACAGTTTTCTAAATAGTTCACCTTCCTTGCCTTTGTATTTGGCGAGATTGGCCTCAACGGAATCGAGTTTGGATCGATTATGTTCTTTGTAAAACTCGGTCAGCTTGGCTTTGTGGTCCAAATCATTGCTGTCGTTGCTACTACTGTCAACTGTGTGTGTGCTTGAAGTGGAATTATTTGGTTGACCGAACCCACCAAATATTGAACCCGCACCGCTGGGTGGAGCAGCAAATGGAGAGGAGCTATTCGTGTTTGAGGGAGCAGCAAAGCCAAAACCACTGGTGCTAGTGCCACTGGAAGCACTCTTATTCCCAAACATGGTCGCACCCCCACTGCCGAAACCGTTACTACCTGCAAAAATGTTCTTGCTGCTGCCAGCCATCCCGCCGCCACTGCTGCTGTTTGTTGTTGAAAGACTAAAGGGTGACTTGGTCGAGGAAACGCCCCCACCCAGAGTCATGCTCGAAACAATCGAAGCTCCGCTACTTGGCTTTGACGAATTTCCCCCCGTTGTTGACAAGAAAGGATTGGGAGCTGCGGCTGATATGGGAGGGTAGCCACTGCCAGTTGAAGATGGTTTTGGAGCGGAAGTTGATGACATACTTGGCTTTGATGAATTTCCTCCCGTTGTTGACAAGAAAGGATTGGGAGCTGCCGCTGATATGGGAGGGTAACCAGTACCAGTTGAAGATGAAAATGGTTTCGGAGCAGAAGCTGACGACATACTTGGCTTTGACGAACTTCCTACCGTCGTTGACGAGAAAGGCTTGGGAGCTGCGGCAGATATGGGAGGGTAACCACTACCAGTAGAAGATGAAAATGGTTTTGGAGCCGAGGTTGACATGGGTGGATAGCCGCCACTACTGCTAGATGATGCCAACGGATTTTCTTTTTGTTTGTCCTGCTGCTTGGTTGTATTTGTTCCAAATGGCTTTGGAGCAGAGATTGACATGGGCGGATATCCTCCACTAGTACTGCCGCTGCTACTACTGCTTGATGGCAACTTGCTTGTTTGTGAACTATCTTGTTTCTTCTCCATATTCAAATGACCACTACCACTACTGCTGGATGATGAAGGTACTGGCTTGCTACTTCTTTGTACATTTTGGTCCACTGCTGGTACTGCTGAGTCTACAGCTCCATCTTTCGTACTCAATGAAGAGTTCGCAAATCCAAAACTTGTGCCGGCTGTGCCACCGAATGAAGGAACATTGGTAGTGGCGCCACTTCCAAAAGCACTAGTGCTTCCAAAAATATTCTTCTTACTGTCACTTTTTCCATCACTGTTTTCCTTTTCTTTCGCAGGAAAAAATGAAAAAGTGGAAGGCGGCTTGTCGGTAGAAGAAGAATTCGTCAAGGAAATATTGGCAAATGGATTCGTTGCTGTTGTAGTTGTTGTTGATACAATCGCCTTCTTCTTTTGTGTACTTTCCTTGTTAGTCTTTGCTCGTAAAATGACCCGTTCACTTGTTGCAGTTGATCCTACTACTTCGGTGGGTGCCTGCTGTTGCTTGGCTGTATTTCCTGCAAGTGGCTTGGGAGCAGAGATTGACATGGGCGGATATCCTCCACTGCTACTACTGCTTGATGGTACTTTGCTTGTTTGTGAACCATCTTGTTTCTTCTCCAAATCCAAATTATCACCACCACTGCTAGATAACAAAGCTGGCTTGCTGATACTTTGTGCTGTATCTTTCTGGACCATTGCTGCTGAGTTAACAGTTCCCCCTTTCATGACCAATGGAGTAGAGTTGTTCGACTCTGCAAATCCAGAACTTGCTGTGCCAGTTGTGTTGCCACCAAATGCAATAGCACTTCCAAAAGCACTAGTGTTTCCAAACATGTTCTTCTTACTGCCACCTACTTTGCTGGCAAAAGGAGAAATATTTGTAGTAGTGGCCCCACTTCCAAAAGCACTAGTGCTTCCAAAAATATTAATCTTACTGTCACTTTTTCCATCACTGTTTTCATTCTCATTAACAGGAAAAAATGAAAAAGTGGAAGGCGGCTTGTTGGTAGAAGAAGAATTCGTCAAGGATATATTGGCAAATGGATTCGTTGGTACAGATGCTTTACTATTTTTTTGTGCACTCTCCTTGTTCGTCTTTGCTCGTCGAATGACACGTTCGCTTGTGGATGTTGCTGTTGATCCTTCTACTTCGATTGGTGTTTGTTTTGGTTCGGAAGCCGTTACTGTAACCTGATTGAATACATGTGGCTTCATCGTGTCTGCTTTACCATTTGTATTTGCTGCTGTCGCTTTCACCGCCGCCACCGACGACGGCGCGGACGGAACCACCGGCGACGTGCCATTCTTAATGGCTGATGATGGCCCAGCAGTAGAATCTCGCTTCGTCTCCCCTCCTCTCAGCAACGCTTGGCGTTGACGATGTGCCTCCCATTTACTGCGTGCATTTTTGACGCGATGGAGGGAGGATCTGCAGGGTGATGTTACTTCGGAAGATGCCATGGTAGAAGATGAAGTGGGGTGGAGTGTGGAATGAAGGCGGCGGCTGGCACTATAATGTCATCGGCAGAGAGCAGGGGCATTACACAAAGGAATGTGCGGAGGTCGTGGTGCGGGTGCTGGGCGGTGCTGGTTGCTGGTGGGTGGCCGTGGCCGTTGGATGTGAAGTGAAGGTGTAGTGTGAAGTGGAGTTGAACAGTGCTGAATACTGAAAAATATCAGTGGATAATTGCACTAAAATAAGTGGCCATAGTATAAATTTTACAAGAGTGTAAAATACTATTTATGCACTATAATTTTGGTATGTTGCACTTCGTCTGTCATCAAATGCAGCACAATAATTGTTGATCTCGTCGAACGAATAACACCGCACACCGTTGCCGAGGCCAACTCATAATGCATAGATGCACATATTCTCTAGAAC
>JAZGVS010000941.1:0-11455 GCA_037356235.1 Bacterosira constricta
AGTGCCTTAGTAGTAGGGCATCATAGATGCCCGTATTATGTACTAAGGTATGTACGTACGTACTAGCCATACCAGTACGAAGTACGATACTTTTTGCACTCCCTCTGCCCCTCACAAAATGAGACCGTTCTCAGCACCGCTCAACCTAATTTAAGCATATGTATATTTATATCTAAGTTTAGGCTAATTCAACAACCAACGATAGCTAACATGCAAGGAGACTAAAATAGGTTATACCGCACATAAGTGAAATTGGCATGCCTTCTTCAATCCTCCACTAAAAATGGAATGCAGACCGCAGTTGAAGGTAACATCTCTCTCTATCTAGAGATAGAAAGAGGTTCCACTTAGTTGAAAGGAATAAATAGAAATAAGACAAACGGAAAATATTGAAACACTAAAAGAATTCTCTCCACGTATGTAGTGCTAATTGTGCGCAATTCCTCTTGACTTGATTTTGGAGAGTATGAGAGGTTTAAGAAATGATTAGGTTGAAAAATAAGCGAACCTTTGCTTTCGATGACCACATCATTTTTTGTTAGTGTCCATCATTGAAAATACGCCATTCCTTGCACCAAATGTATTCATAGGGTCGATTGCAACTTTCATAGCAAGAAATGCATCTATACAACCTTGTGAATATATTTGACTGACAAATGGCGATCGCAGTTTGCCCAAGCCATGGTGATGGCTCAGGGATCCACCGTTATCTAAAATCGCTTGACGAGCTGAACTTTCTATTGCGGAAAAGACATCACTTGGTTCTGCAACACAGCTAATTTGCATGCAGAAATAAAAGTAGACACATGCACCATCATCATAAAGCTGAGTGATCCTGCAACACACAAAAGGCATACCAGGCAAAGCACGGCTCTTGTGCTCGGAGTAAATTCTATGTTTGGTAGCTTGAATCACTTGCGTCAACTTGGACCACGGGACGAACGTTTCGAAACTTTCACCCAAGATGTTGTAATTTAGTGCAAAATCCCGAATATATGCAATAGCAAAAGTAAGGTCATATCCTGCCTTTCCAACTTTTGATCCAGCTAGAATACCTCCATGCACAGAGGCTAGTTCACGAACAATTTGTTTCTGCAATTTCACTTCATCAGATGCCCCTTCAAATGTGATTGTAGCACAGACAACAGACTTCTCTGAAAAATTTCCAAGATAGTATCCAATTTTCTTAGAGACAATGTTGCGAAAATGATTGAACCTGGAAGGGGTTTCCTTGAGTGCCTGGCCGAGTCGAAATTGTTCATTGTCAAGAAGCCTCACACTTGCAGGCTTCATTGAACGCATCTTGGATAAATCTTTCATATACCTCAAGCCAGTATCAAAGTTTGGAAGTAATATACTTTCATGTGATCTTGACTCAGAAAGAGGCCATATTTTTATGACCGCACTTACAATAAACCCAAGGCATCCTTCCGAACCAAGCATGAGCGACTTCAGATCAAGGCCTGTTGATGATCTCCCAACTGAAGTCTTTTCCATTTTGTGCGTGTGCGACATCAAACCTTTTGATCCAACAACACTTACTTCTCTAACTATGTCTTCTATGTTTCCGTACTTGTTCTGCTTCATTCCACTGGCTTTGGTTGCGATCCACCCACCAAGAGTACTAAATTCATAGCTGTCCGGTTCATGCCCAATAGTGAAGCCAAGCTTCTCCATATTCTGGATTAACTCAATCCCCGTTATGCCAGCCTCAACGTGTGCAAGACCATCTTCTTCGTTTACCCAGAGAACACGACTCATTAACTTCATATCCACTGAGATCATCGGCCTCGGGTCCTTCGACCTGCTTGGGCAATGAGTAGAGTGAGTGACATTGGTACCTCCTCCAAAAGGGATGAGACACCAATCATTTTGAGAGGCGAGAGAGACGAGGGCCTGGATTTCCCCTTGATTCTGGGGCCACGCAACTGCATCAGGCAAACGAAACCTAAGAAGACCAGTTCGCAAATCATACATGTCTTCTTGCGTATGTCCAGTTCCACACCGTGCACGGTCGGCCAGACTCAAAGATATTCTGGTCTCGTCACTGCCAAGCAAAGCAATAATTTCAGCAACGCCTTCAGTATCAAGATCGCTCTCAGGGATGCCTCGCAGACCATCATATGTGGGGAAGGTCAGACCATTGGGATCGATGACGGCATTGAGTTCTTCTTCAACAAAATTGGCTAGTCCAGCCAATGGTTTACCGCTTATGCTGTATCTTGTACCTTTCATCACGACATACTTCGATCCATCAGGCTTGACATTCAACACAAAGTATGAGTCTTGATAACCCCATGCCCCGAATGATTCAGTGTTGGAATTGTCTTGCAATTGGTTACTAAAATTCCCAGCAACGCCCGAGGAAAACAACGGCGATACATTCCCTACAACATGCCGATAATTACACATATTGGAATTTGTGCAGGAACCACATGCTGTAGCAACCTTGTCCTTTACGGCAACTTGCATTAAAAACATGGGGACGTGTGTATCTGTAGGTAAATACTGAATCATGTGCTTTCCTTCTGGTGCATCAAATCCTTTTGACTGAAGATGTTTGAGTACCTCATCGACTGATTTTTCAGCGATTTCGAAGTGCTGAATCAGTTTCAATAGAAGGGTGCTTACGGCTTTGTTAGTCGTAACTTTGGAATCTGTACTTTTGAAAGCTGGAGAGATCCACGAAGACCACTTCGGATGTGAGGCAACAAGGAAGGGCCCAAGGAGGTGGCCAAACTGTAGCATGGCTGCCCAAAGCAAGTCTGGATCGGCTGGCATTTGTAGATATGTCAAGTGTTCCTCTGATTCTGGCCAAATTTGGCACCTTAGCCCCAAAAGGGCTTCAACGACCACCTGTTCAGGTAATCCCAACGCTAATGCAGTGGCTTTCATGTGAAAGCTTGAGACCATAACTTTACTTTGGTGGCGCGATTGGATTTCGTAGGCTAATTTATGGATATTCTCGCCATTTGATTTGGGCATAAGCAAAGCTTCGGAAGCTGAGACATACACACGTCCAATGTTAACAGATCCAGAAAGTACATGATACATCCAATTCATTAGCTTTGCCAGACTCATTTTTTCACTACAACCGCAATTAGCCTCTTTCATCAAACTCGCCTGGTCGGGAATACCCTCGTAGCTGATTGTCAACGGTAAAATGATATGTTCACATCCAATTCCTGCTAAACACCGCAAAAATCCAGTCTTGGGCTTGATAAACTTCCGAGTCCTGCTGCGCTTCCCTTCAATAAAAACCTCGATAAAGGCGGGGCTATGTTTGCCCTCGGTAGTTATCCTGGCTAGACTTTCTTTCAGGTTGTGGTCATTTTTACCGCCATCTCGTTTCAGGAAGAAAGCACGCGATCTCCTTGCAAGCCATCCAATGATAGGAATACTTCTAAAATCAGAAGCGGCCGCTATGTGAGGTATGTCAAAGCCCAACTCTGGTAAGGAAAAACAAATATAACTGACGATGAGGAAGTCATAGAATGACCGATGCGTTGGTGCAATGATGACATGAGATGGGGTGGATTTTGACGAGCTTGACAGTGCTCTAGAGAGCTCCTTGAAAGAGGCAACGTCAATCTCGATTTCCATCGCGGTAAAACGAAAAATCTTTGCCAGGATCCAACCCCCTACGCGAATTGTCAAGTTTCCCCTTGGCTGGGTGAGACACCACAACAAATCCGATGCAGGTTTGATGTGATTTGCACCAGCAACAACGATTGAGCTGCTGGAATGACAACTCTTCTTCCGACCAATCATTTCAATAATACTGTACTCCCGCACATTGGAGTCAAAGAGTTGGCTAGAACAGCTCCTCCTCTGATTTTCAATCATTTGGAGGAATCGATGAGCCGCTACTGCACAGCTGAACATATATCGCTCGCCATTAAAGTCCGATGGTGCTACAAGATCACTCTTGAAGTAAAAACTTTGCGTAGCAAAAGGGAAGAACAGCATTGGCAAATCTATTACAGGACCCAGGGCCTTCAAATCACGGAATGTTCTAGGCTTCAATGGGAGTTTGCCGCATAGGTCCAGTAGGATATAGAGGGGTGCTCTGACAAACGTGAAGTGGAGACGCTGAAACGTACTCAGACTAAAATTGAGCCAAGGGAACAATTTTGTCGAAACTAATAGACCCGCGTATGCAACGACACGATTAACGTGGCCGCAAACAGCCCCGAGATGTGTGATCGAAAAGGCATACGCAACCCATGAAAATGACGAGGTTGCTGGCGAAGACGCGTCCCATGCCACCGTTACGATGGAGCTTTGTGCGCAATCGTTGCTCTTCTCTTCCGATGGTGACATTTCTTTCTTCTCGTCTTCTGCTTCCTCCTCCGCAGAAGAACCAACGCTAGATTCACCATTGCGCGCGTGATTGCACCCATCTCCAAACGATTTCGAGATGACAGATCGACAAACAACATCCACGGGCACGAACGGGACCATCTCCTTGCCAAAGCACCACATATTGTAGGGAAACTTGAGGTACAAGCAAGCCGCAGCAACAATCGTCGATGGTTTCTCCCCCGCCCATCCTTCAAAGGGTTCCTGAACAGAAGGCCCAACAATGCTCGGCCGCACAATGATTACTGTTTCAGCTTTTTTGTTTGCTTGCAGTAAATGCTCGCATATACACTTGCTAAACGTATACGTATTTGGAAAACCCAGTGCATTCATGGCAGCAGATGCATAGGACTGTGATCCAAGCATTGACTTGTAGAGTTCTATAGGGTCATATGGATCCAACGAGAATAATTTTTCTGGGAGAGGCTCGGAGAGTGTGCCAGTGTTCCCACCATGTACAAAGGCGGTGCTGATATAAACAAATTTGGCATCGTCCCTTTCGAGTCGTTTTGTAAGCATGTGCAATTGCAAAGAGGAAGTGATATTTGACACGGCCGCATCTTCAAGAGATTGCGAGAAGCTAACAGCTGCCGCACAATGAAAGACATGCGATATATTCCATTGACACAATGAGTTGATTTCTTCGCCTTCCATCCCGCAATCAGGAAGGGTAACGTCACCCTCCATGACATGAACGAGAGACTGCCTTTCATTTTCGCTCAAGAATTCAAACATTGGCTGTGATAGGAGACCATGGATTCTCTCCTGGGCCGATTTACCCCTCTTGGACCTGACAATCACAATGACACCTCCGGGTATTGAGAGTGAATGGCGGTGCAATAAAAGTTCACGAAGGAGGAGAGAGCCGATGAATCCCGTTGCACCCGTGAGGAGAACCATTGTTTGTGATGATGGTGAATCGCTACGAGCATCGTCATGATTGTTATTGACATTGTTCCCCTCCTTTCCAGCAGGGATACTAATGGTTGGTATTTTGGTGGATTCCAGCTCCAGCATCCTTTTAGATTGCAAAAAGACATGCTCCTTTGATTCTTCGGCAGCAGCATGTTGAAACGGGGACTGAAAGACCATATCACAATATTTTGCAAACGTGTCGGAAGACTTCAAGTAAATTGGACCCATGTATCGAGTCAGTACGAGAATCGAAAGGAGAGCCAGACCAATCAATGCACCGATCCAAGGACCAATCAGGATTACCAATCGGGATAGAAATCGAAGTGGGATACTCTGGAATACACCGAGGACGGAAAAATACCATTCGAATAGCCCAACAATGGAGAACATGATCTTTTTCATTGGTAAGAATGGTGGATGCCTCTGGCGTGTAACTTCATGACGATTCCTACTATTCTGTTGATCATCATAATTCCCACTCGGTTCTAATGGTGGCAACGATGATGATGCATCCACCAACGCCTCAATCAACATCCTCTGATCCTCCCCCGAAAAACCAGGATCCATCACTGGCAAATATAAAACACGATCAAAGACAGCCCGCGCCCGAACACAACCATCCTCCCCATCACCATCCCCATCCATATCCAATATGGGTTTCAACTGCGTCATTCCACCCCACGGCACGTCATACCCCATACGCAACAGGCATTGACTCGTTCGTTGTGGATTGGGAAGAGTTATTGGAAAGAGCCAACCGTACATGCTGCATTCTCCATGGATGTTGGTTGGAAGGATAATGTTATTTTTTTGAATTCGGGGGTCGGAGAGTAGGAGGTTTGCGAATGCGTGGCATTGGTTCAAACATTGTTGGACGCTCTGTTGGGTTTTGTTGGAATCGAGGAGTCGGCGATGGAGGAGGGCGAGCAATGCCATGCAGGGCCTTTGTCGCAATTGTTGAATTAATTCCATCCTCCGCTGATCATCATCCTCTGCGCTAGTGTTGAAGGAGGATGACTGCTTCTTCCCTCGCAGTTTCTTATCCCCGCTCTTCCTTTCACTTGTCGCCATCGGAGCAGAAAATCCCCTCAACAGCGAAACGACAAACACATTATAATCCCACCCGCACCGCTCCACAATTGATTTTACCAAACCACACAGTAGACGCGAATGGGAGATTCCATGGAGGATAAAACACTTGATCACTCGTAAAAGGTAGGACATGTTGGATTGTGGTTTGTACAAGGTGTCTTGAATACGTCGCATTGTTCTTGCTGTCTCTTCTACACGAGAGATACTGCTGTGTATATTGTTGGTGCCATTGTTCACGTTCACAGTAGACTCACCGATATCCTTCGCTGGTCCTTCTCGCGGCTGTGAACGAAGCAATGCCAATCCACCACCAAGAGCAGTCCCAGTCTTGATGGGTCCAAATGAAAAAAAGGAAATGTCAGCATATTCACTTCCAGTATAACCCAGTACTTGATCATTTCGGTGTGCCCCTTTTAATTGTGTTGTTGCCGTAATATCGGTAGACAATGATTTGCCAGTGTAGCACTGTGCACAATCCTCCCAAATCTCCAAACGCTGATGCACATTATTGTTCTCATTTTTGTTTGTAGTAATCATTGATCGTAGTTTCTCCATGACGGTCGAATTGCAAATGAGCGTGCCAAACGGATGTACAATGAGAATTGCCACAGTCTTGGAGGTGATGGATTTTTGGACTGCGGGGAGGTCTATTCCCCAGCGTGTAGTTTGCTCCATATTTTTACTTTGTTGCTCTTGGTCATTGGTAGATGCATTCTCACTGCATTTTGTTGCATCACCACTAACATCATCGCCGCCGTCATCATCCGAAGGAAGATCCACCGGAACCAAACTCAAACCATGAAACCTCAAAACATCCACCATGCCCGGAATAGAAATGGGAGGCACGACAATAACTTCCGAACCGCTTGGGTAGGATTTGCAAGTGAGGTACAAGTCAAGGAGGGATCGTACCGAGAGGGCGACTACCACTTCGGTTTGTTCCGTTGCTTTTTCTCCCTTGCCATTGCCGTTGGTTGCATTGCCCATTGCTGTTGATGTTGGTGGACATGCAGTTGAATTGTCGTCACTGCAACCGTCCATGATCAACCAGCGTACTTCAATCCCATTCTCCAACTTTCGTGCCCTCCGTCGCGGATGCCATGTTCCCCACCAAATATCTAGTACTGCCATTATAAATTTGGGCACTATCAGGGAAAGCAATTTGTGGAATAGACCGCCGTGAGCCATCATGGAAGAGTAGAATATGGATTGGAAACAGGAGGATAGTGCGTGGAGAAAGTCGAGGGTGGATAAGGAGAGGTTTCCGCGGGGTTGGAGGGGGGTTATTCTATTTGGTAGTATTGATGAATGGGAATTGGTACTTGTTGGTTTGATTTTGGTGGCATTGACATGGGAGGTGATGGATTGATTATTGCTGGCAGTTTGCATAGCAGTCGCAACTTTCTTCTTTTCCTGCCCAGTTTCAGTTTCGTCTTCCTCCGCAGCGTCATCATCATCGTCATTCAAAGCATCAATCTCCCCCTCCATCTCCCTCAGCAACTCACCACACCTCAAACCCACCACATTCAAACTCTGACTCGCCGCAACCTCGATATATCGTCTCATTGCCACATGGACATTTCCCTGGCTTACCGTCTCGCATTTGATAATGGCATCGTGTTTGGCACGTCCTACTGGATCAAAAAAGGATGGACGCGGTTTGTTGTTTGGAGGAGTAGAGGATTTAGTACCGCATTTGTAGTAGCCGTAGAGCTGCAGACGAATCGTGTCGGAGATTGGAGTAGCTGATGATTCGTTGGAGGTAGAAGGGGAAGTGCTGCTACTATTGCGAATGAGGGAGGATACCTTTTGGAAATACGTGCTTGTGATTTGATTGATTTGTTTTTCATCCCTCTTGATGCTGTTGGTGATGCTGTTATTGTTGCCGCTGCCGCTGCCGCTGTTGTTGCCGCTTGGATAGTTGGCATTGGTTGCCATTTTATTGATAATGTGATACCATATCTAGATGATGTGATGTGATGGTCGCATTCAATGTCAATGTCAATGATAAACAATAGCTCTAGAGCTAGGAGCTAGAGATATTATTGTAGCTATCGTAGCTAGAGATATTGTAGCTAGCTAGTAGCTTATCTCTCTAGGTGCAGCTAGCTAGCTATTGTAGCGGGAACCAGGGCTGTAGAGGGCGGCAGCGAAAACACGCCCTTTGTCTTGATATCCAATCGGTCCTGTATGGCTGCTCTATTCTGTCTAGTCAGTTTCCATCATGATTCGAGTGTATATGAGTTCCTATGTGGCTACGTCACAACATAGATCGTAGATGACTTCGGGCAGCGCCGGCCGGCAAGAATCGAAAGAAGATCCAAAACGATGCAACAGACGCAACACCGAACATTCTCATTTCTGCTTGACCATTGACAATGGCATTTCTCACGGAGAGTAATCTATCATCTATGCGTCCCACGCCTACGAACAAGCCACCACCACCACCATGACCATCGCCTGACCCTCTACAACCACGCCACAAGCACCAACACCATCAATTTCAAAATCATCATAACCTAGGTAGTAAGTACCCTGGACCATTTTCGAAAATCACAACCTCGTCCGATTTGAATGAAAATCGGCCCATACGAACCGCAATCACCGTGCGATCATCTACAGGCCATTGTCATCACCACAACGCCTCCCAATCAGCCACTACAAACCAAAATCCACCGATCGACTCAGCTAAAGCGGCATCCATATTACCAACGCCATGATCAAATCAATCCATTTGACCCCCATTTTGATCCCCTTCGCAATCCCATCAAAAACTACAATCGCCACCCACCACCACAAATAAATCACTAAACCAAATTGAACAATCTAGCAACCGATGGAACGGCAATCCAATAACAAAGCACAGCTATTTTCAAAGACAATAAGACAATTATGCGCCCCCCAAAAAATTGCTAGTTGCCACCACATGATCCTCACAATCATCACACAATCATCGTCACCACAAACAATGCAAGCAGACTCGTCCTTCGGACTCGCAGCAATACATATACTGTCCTTACCGCAGTCGATTATGACAGTCTCATCCGGCTTCGCCTACATCGTGATCAACAGAATGTGGTAGTTTGTACTCTTTACTTCAGCAATGACTATGTGGGATTGGCACACACGGGGGAGGATATGGATGTTGCATGTTATATCAGGAGGATGGTAATAAGACGGGATTATCACAGCTCATCCGACTGAAGTCTACTTCGTGATCAGGCGGAAAGAGAGAGCGGTCGGGGGAGGTGCGTGTATAATAACTCGGTTATGGACAGCATGATTCTTGTTGTTGTCGATGAGGAGGAGGATGGTNCTACTAAGAAACCATGCTCTCTTACTCACATTCACTGCCCTCTCATTTCCTGCACAATCAGTGGCCACAGAGCCAGTCAATAGAGTCTCATTCCTCCCAAACCGCCAATTGCTCTCAGCCCATACTGGCTGAAATAGATCGTAGATGACTTCGGGCAGCGCCGGCCGGCAAGAATTGAAAGAAGATACAAAACGACGCGCGCAGCAGCAACACCGAACATTCTCATTTCTTCTTGACCATTGATCATGACATTTCTCAATGAGTATGTACCATCATCTATGCGTCCTACGATCAGGCCACCACACCACCATCATCGCACACCCACCACTACACCTGCAACCACACTACAACCCCCAACACCCCTCCAACGCCATCAATTTTAATCTCATCATACCCTAGGTAGTACCCTAGGGCCATTTCGAAAATCACAAACATGCTCGATTTGAATAATTCTTGGCCCATTGCAAGCGCAGTCACCAGACACTCCTCTACATGCCATTGGCAACACCCAAAGGCCTCCCAATCAGCCACTACAAACCAAAATCCACCAATCGACTAAATTAAAGCGGCACATGCAATGCCAATGCCATCATCAAATCCATCCATTCAGCCACCGTTTGAATCCCCTTCGCAAGCCCATCAACAATAATGGAAAATGGAAACTACAACCGCCACCGCACCACCACACATAATCCATCAAACCAAATTGAACAATCTAGCAACCGAAGGAACGGCAATTCAAAACCTCACTACAGTTATTTTCAAATTACAAAGGCAATGATGCCCCCCAAAACTGTGAATTGGCACCACATCATGATCCTCTCAAACAATACAACCATCACTACAACACAAACAATAACACACACAGATTTGTCCTTCGGACTCGCAGCATTACACTATTCTTGATGCAGTCGAGTATGACAGCCTCATCCAGCGCTGATGCACCTACTTCGTGATCAACGAGTGTGGAAGCTTGCACTCTTAATGTCATTGTTATCATGCGGGATTGGTGCACGCGCGGGGAGGATGATGATGATGATGATGATGATGGATGTTGCATTGAGGTAATGGGGATGCAACGGGATCATCACTGCTCATCCGATAGCAAGCTGTCTGCTTTGAGCAACAGTTATCGGCGAAAGTGGAATTGTGCACACTTAATGGGGACACAACAATGTGGAATTGGCACGATGGCGACGAAGGTGTGTTGTGTGTCATCCCAACACTCACTCAATCCAGTCAACCTTTTCGTATTTTGTATCATATATCATAATATTATCACTATACTTGACCAATACCAACATTCTCATTCTTTCCCAACCTCGTCATTGGTGAGTGTTGTACGAGGCGACAGCCCAGACTGTGACATCCAATCACACTCACCACCCACCAATGTTGCATGCTTCATGCCAATCCAGCATGATCCTGTCCCCATTATGATTCAAACTTCAGCGCAGCGTTACTATTCCACCCGATTCGAGTGAAAGTGTATTTCTCTCCCGACCCCTGCAGGGGAGGTGCGTGTATAAACTCTCACTTCGACCACAATGAATGTCATTGTCATCAATGACAGTCTCTCCGTGGTTGGTCGAAGTAGCCGCAGGCGAATGAGGTGAGTTCTATCTCTCCAGTAAGTAATATCTGGTAGCTGTTGATCACAGGTATGATTACTTAATAGTTCCTCTTCTATATGGTGTAGGGTACGATCTGACCTGACAGTGGTTCTGTCAATAGCTATTTCGCGCTCTATTCTGGCGCTATCTAGAATCG
>JAZGVS010000942.1:0-11456 GCA_037356235.1 Bacterosira constricta
GAAAATATCTATCATGCATAGCAAGCCAAATGTACGGTACAACGCGAGAGAGATAGTGCGCGGATTTCGAGATAATCGTGCGCGCCACACACGTGCGTCGCACATTTATTTTTCTCTAGTTAAACATACAGAGAGATCCTTCTGTTCCGGTTCCGGCCTCTTAGTTTATTAGGCAAAGCTAGTAGTCAAAAAATCGAGAAAGAGTGCGCGTCCGCACATGCGCACTATAGTACAATCATGGATCTCATGGCACAAGACAAGATACATATGCAGCAGCAGTATTGTAGCGGAATAAAAGATAAGCACCAGACCAACAACATAGCAGGGAGCGATGGCATCTAATCAGCAGCAACAACAGTCATCATCAGCGGCAACGGCATCGTCTCCGGCCCAATCACCGCAGCAGCAAGCGGTTCCCCCGCAACAGCAGGGAGCTTCCGCTTCCGCATCTGCCCAACCAGCCCCACAACAACGATCACAACACCATGCTGCCACTAATGCACCATCATCTGCCTCCGAAACACCCCCGCCAGTTCAACAACAGCAACCTCCACAGCAGCAACCGCAACCTCCACAACAACAACAGCAACAAGCACCTACCCAACCACGCTTTGAAGACCTAACAATCGACGATGATCTCCCCCTTCTCCCCCGCCTCCAACGCTACGTCCAATCCTCCATCGCGCTGCAACGCCTGGTCCACGTGCGCATGCTCGGCGAGGTCTCCTGCGAGATTGGACAGCAATTGACTTCCACGGAGCTAGTGCCGTTGTTAGCGCCATTGGTAAAAGATGGGGAGAGCATTATTCGGCAGAGGCTTTGTGGGGAATTAAAGATTTTGAGTTTGGTCTTGATGGGTATGACAGGAGGCGGCGGCAGGAAGGAACCGAACGAAGGAGTAGGAGAGAATCATGACAACAATATCAACAGCAGCAGCAGCTTCTATCCTCAAATACCACTGCCGAATAAATCATCCAAATATTACAAGGTCATGGTGCACCATATTTTCCCACATTTGTACACCCTCATCTCCGACCCGGACAATGAAGTGCGTCGTGCTGCTTCCGAGAATATAGTCAAGCTAGCATTACGAGTGCATGTCGATGACGTGGTGACTCTAGCTCTAAGCATACCATTGCGGCTGGTAAAAGAGGGTCAAAAGCGAGCCAGCAATCCCAGTGTCGCCACTCCCAATGGATCCACCACGGACAACAACACCAAAAAATCCATAAGTCCACAAACACCCGCAGAAGACCTGCTAATAACATCCTCCAACCTCCTCGCCGACCTCTCCTCCTTCTTACCACCGCCCCGCCTACCGCCAAAAATTACCTCGAGGTATTTATCCCCCACCATCTTGGCGCTTGCGGAAGATCCCAATTTCAGAGTGAGGCGGGCTGCCGTGCAAGCACTCCCGAGAATGCTTGGCAGCGCTACTTTGGAGGATGTGAAGCGGAGGTTGTTGCCAAAGTTTGTGGGGTTGAGTGGTGATGAAATGTATCGGGTGAGGAAGGCGAGTGGGGAGTGTTTGGTGGATGTTTCGAGGGCTTTGGGTGTGTTGCCTTGGCGGGTTCATTTTGGGGATGTTTGGATGACACGTGATGGTGATGAGGATGATGATGAGGAGGAGGAGGAGGATGATGAAGAAGCTGAGGACGCAAATGACAATAAAAATGACAATCATCAATTCTACAAACCACGCTCCAAATCTCAAATAGCCGCTCTTCATCAAACCCTCTTGGAATGCCACGAAATACGCCGTCGGGCCCTTTGTGCCATTGCCAAAAAGTTATTGGAAGATACAAACAAGTTCGTGAGGTATGGCATGATGCAATTTCTCGGACCGTTAATAGCCAGTTTTTATCCATTGGATCGAGGGTGTATGGTGGGTGGCATGGGTGGATTGTTGTTTGACTGTGCCAATGATGCAGTTGATAGGAATGGTAACAGCAACAATAACATGGGCACGTTGGGGATTGGCGTTGCAAGTGTTGACATTGCCAAGGCATCTACAGGTCTGCAGCAATGCTTGTCCAAATCTCAATCCACCAACATTCATGGAACAATCACTGATATTGAATCCTACAACCACTCTCTCCATGGCCTTGAACTAATCCTTCACGGACAATCCTCACAAAACAATGCTCTATTCCAATATGGTGGAAGGGGCAGCAATGCCAACAAGGATCCATTCGGAACCATGGGACCGCAGTTCTTTCCGCATGCCAATGGCATGGTGGGGCGGAGTTCGGCATTGGATGATGATGATACTGATTTGTTTCTGTACAAGGCTAGTTTGAAACAAAGAGGGGTTCATCAGCAGCAGCATGGGAACAACAGCAACAATGATCAGTCGCCAAGGGCACTATTACCGAAATTCTTACTGGAATCCCGTTCCGATGCGTTGGCACTCACGCGTATCGTCTGGCATCGTACCGGACGCATTCCAAATTCGAATAACGATTCAAATGACAACAGCAACAACCCACCACTAACCTCCGGCAAACCAGACCTCGCCGACCTTAAATTCATACGCGCCACTCTCCTAGCACCATTTATCGCCATGGCATCCTGCAAGACTGGTGAAGAAACGACCGATGCCGAAATGAGAGTGTATTGCGCTTATTCACTGCCTGCGGTCATTTTGTTATTTGGCGGTGAGAATTGGGTGAAGGATGGGCTGCAGGATTGTTTTTTGGATTTGATTGGTGGTGGCAGCCGGAATGATAATGGTGTTGATGATGATCAAGATGGCGGTATGGATAACAGTGCTGCTGCTGCTGCTAGCAATAACAACAACAATCCAGGCCCACCTCTACCAGTCAAACGATGCTTAGCATCCAGCGTCCACGCCGTAGCCCACATGCTCGGCCCATCGATAGTATCCTCCTCTCCAGCCTTTCTCGCTGCCTTTGAAAAATCATTCCTACGCGATCCCGATGAGGCGATACGACTCAACGTTTTGAAAAATCTCGCATCCTTCTTGGGAGCACTGCCGCCAGGAGAAGGTGTAGGAAAAAGGAATTACTATCTGCCAATGCTGCATTCTATAATGATGGGTGAGGATATCTTGGGTGCTAGTAAACGACGGAGTGCTAGTAATCCCGGTGTCTTAAATTGGCGACAGCGCGATGCCGTGGCGAAAGTTCTACCGGATTTGATTGTATTGTATGATGGGAATTGGAACAAGGAATTTTTGTGGCCCATACTGAAGACGCTTTTGACGGATTCAGTCAGTGCTGTGAGGGAGGATGCTGGGTGGTCGGTGCCGGTGCTGTTGAGGAGGTTTACTGCCCAGCATCATCAGGGCGATAAGGAAGACAAAGATGCCCAGGCATGGATATTGGAGGTGACTGTTTGGTTGCGAGAGACATTTCTGGATGAGGGCAGCAGCTGCAATAGTTATACTAATGGGTCCTTCCGCCGACTGAAGAAGCCAATGACATCGTCTGAAGGAGCATTCAGCAAACGACAGGGCTACTGTCGTATATTGGCAGCTGTGGCCTTGGCCATGAGGATGGGCGAAGGAGATCATGACGACGATGCCGACAACAACGATGTCGAAAGACTGAACACCGACAATAATGCCAACAGCAGCATGCCCTCTGTTCCCATTGATCCATTTGGTAAAATGTCTCCGTACGAAAGGGATCAATTCCGATCGATACTGTTGGACGATTTACTCCCGCCAGCATTGGATATGGCGGTAGACTGTGTAGCAAACGTACGTCTGACATTGACCAAGTGTCTGGAACTATTACCTTCCGACATTCGAAGTGAAAGCCACGTGGAGGAGGTATTGAGCACGCTGGAGGAAGAATTGATGACGTGGGACGTGGGTGATATGCCTTTGAATGATGCCAACCCAGGTGGTATTCTTGGTGGAAGTGGAGCTGGTGGTATTGGCTCTTCTTTGTCGGCATCCGATCCGCCAGAGACAAAAGATATGAGTGATGGTGTTGCAATGACGAGTAGTATGTCAGCATGTTGAGGTAGCATTCGTCATCCAAGACAAATGTTGAGGTAGAACTGTTAACGTTATTTAATCATGTTAATTTAGAAGTCACAGTTGGGTTGTAAGAAGTTTGGGTCATCATTTTTGGCTTTGATTTATTGAGAGGAGTCACCTTGCTTTACCGAATCGTGTGCCTCTGTTGCCTTGTTTCTCTAGGGAAGCCAAAATTGGGTTATGAACTTCTAAACTATTAATTTACACTACAATTGATAAGGCATGTGTGTAATAATCTGCTCTAATTTCTAAAAGTTGCTACCCGATATTCTAATTGAAACTGAGCCTAAATCTCCCAAGACCTGGCTGGATCTAGATAGATGTTTAATTCATTCTCCGTGCTGGAGATTGAGGGCAAGGTCGATGGACAGAGCTAGCGTTCCTTTATTCGATCATCGACGTCGATACATTGCGGTTGATAATAATCCAAGAGCAGTTTTGGACGTGATTAGAGTTTTGTTGTGATGGAGTATCGCCATTTTAAAGCCTCTTTAACTGGTTCATCAGTAGATAACTACTATGATTCCACATGATTACCCCAACAGCAATTGCTCTGCACACTGATTGCATGAATCGTTTTAGAAAGCTGGTTCTGGTGCTGCCCAAAACTTGGAATCTCCGCCAAAACCGAGTGATTCCATACATTGTTGGTACAATACGGCAGACTTTTGTGTGGGCATTTTTTCTCCTGCTTCTTTCTCTTGCTTTGCCTTCAACTCCCCGAACATTTTTGTGCCACGTATGTACCTCCACATCTCAGTGCCTTTAAACTGGCTCATTGTTACTACTGTCACTGAAGAGATGCCCTCTGAACTGCGCAAAGATTTCTCAACAGCTTCGATTGCACAAATCGTGAAATCTGTTGCAATCCGAACATGCTCCTCTTGGTTCGTTGTGATTCCCCAGTTTTCATCTGGCCTCTTAAATGACGCAGGATCAAACCTAGAAATCTTCATACTGTTCCTGAAATACCCAAGGCTTTTTTCTCTCCCGGTTTCCAACAATTTCCATTCTCTCAATAAGTCAGAGGGTATTTGCAACTTTTCTAACGTCTTTATAAAGGATTCTAACCACAAAATAGCTGCCCAAAATGCATGCGGATCTACTCCAGCAAGTACTTCAGGAAAGATGCGATGCGTTTCCTTCATTGCAACCGCATGCCTAGCATAGGAGGTTGCTTCTTCAACACCGTAATCTTGATATAATTCATGTTGGACAATAACATCTTTCCTCTTCCCAGACCCATCGGCGTAAAACACTTCAAGAGCATCCAAATTATCTTCGTGACTGGACGGATAGATCTGGTAGGTACCCAGTTGTGCAGCCTCATATCTTTGAGTTCCTAGTTTCTCCAGCTTAGTCCAAAATTTATCTGGCCAGAGGCGATGAGGGTCATATTTTACCATAACCTTCTGCTTATTACCATCTTTGGGAATTAAACGTCTGATTCTTTGGAATTTTTTATCCAAGGGAGGAGCCAATTTGACTTCCTCCCCAAGTGCAGCCCGATTAAACGCACGGGCCAGATTGAGATCTGATAACTTAATCACAATAATCCCTGGCCCCATCATACAATTCTTCCTTCTCACTAAAATATCCATCGCCTCCAAGTTCCCACTAGTTCTAGCTGTTTTGCCATTCATAAGAGGAGTCTGACCTATGGATTGAGAATTTTTACACATGATGGCGATGAATTTTGTATCAAAGAAAGTCTTCCTGCCTATTCCCACAAGCATCGCTTTTACGTCTTCCGCCTCTGGATATATTTCTAAGTTGTTCGCTTTGATAGATATCGGGCCTTGGAATCCATCAAGGCAAACAGGATGGCGAAGGTCAGCACCAGAGCCGAATTTCTTGCTGACATTGACACGGCCAATAGTGCCATTTTTCTTTTTCCCCTCTTCGCTGGTCAACCCGACGACACGGCAAAGAGAACATGGTGTCGAGTCGCAATGAGATATGTTTGGGGGTTTATCATACATTCGCATGGTCGGTGGTGGTCGGGGCGGAGGTAGTCGGGCTGCTGATGTAGATGATGTGATAGAGTTAGTGATGATGATGTACTTCTAGTGATGATTTCGTAGTGTCGATAGGATGTGCGATGATGATGTGATGCTGATGCTGATGTTGATGTTGAATGATCATGATCATGATAGATCATGATATCATGATGTGTTTTGATAGCTTTTGATACTCAACCAAAACGAAAATAGAGTGATCAGCGATCACGTCAGAGAACCGGAATCAATATATTTCTACGCTAACGCCAATCGCCAATCCCGAACTGATCCTCTGGAAGATTTTGGATCTTGGGGATTTGGATTCCTCTGGATCATCTATCATCATCAATCATCAATCATCGCCCCATAATGTCATCTCATAGAAGAAAGAAGAAAGATTCATCAATTCTTCTCAAATCGATCCTCGACGATCTCATACCTTCATATTGTACCACACCACACCAGCTGCACCCGGGACTACTACTGTTTCCGAAAAATATGACTCGTGTCCCGCTCACTGTTCTAATCACTTATTGTGCTTTTCATGGCGGCGGCGGTGTAAAATTTGCAACTGCTTTTGTAGCCGACCCCTGTACTATTATTTCGCCAGTGTGGACGAGGACAACATCCTGTCGAAACCATATTCCTGGATCAACAATAACGAGTGCATGTTGTATCAACAAAGATGGAAAACACGGCGAAGACATGGCCATCAGTAGCGACTCCTCGTCTTCATTATCGCATCATCGTCCCGAAAAATCTGAGGATAATACATCACCACCACCATCACATCTGCTTTTCAGCCGTAAACAATTTCTATCCATCGCATCTTCCGCCACTTTTGCATTATCAGCTGATCATCCACAAACTGCCTATGCTGATGATCCCTCCAATTTATACTACAAATCAAAGGCGGACGAAGAGGATCCATTGGTCGTGTTCGGTAAATCGCTGCAAAATATGAATGGTGGTGATACTGGAAGTAGTAGTGCACCGGGAACGGGGGATGCTTCATCTTTTTCATTCAGTGACATTTCATTCCCCCCTTCATCACAATCAGACACGGTATCGTCATCCTCTCCACCGCCAATGATGGGAGGAGATTTGAACAAGGTCTTACAGGAGAAGAAGGAATCTCAAAAACGCGCAGTTGATCCACGAACTCATGGATGATGTTGGGTGCAATTGTAAATTATCATAGGTCATAGTTATATGTTAGCCAATCGCAGCTTTGTAACAATTCCAACGACTGTGGCAAATAATTGTCTAGTATTACCATGCATGTAAAAGAACAATTAGACACAGCTAAATCAACAATCAAAACCAGCATCCATCTGAAATGTCGTTTTCAATAATCTCTTCTGATTCTGCCTCTCCTTTTGAATTATTTCCACGAGACGACAACTGCCGAGCCTGGTCCCTCCGATCCCGTAGTATTTTGGCAAGGGATATGGATGGTGGTGCTGGCGCTCCTACTGCCGATACCGATGTTGACAATAGTCCTTCCCCTCCTCCACTTCCACTTTCATCTGGGTTGGATTTACTCGCACCTTCCTCAGTTTTCTCTTCGACTGCCTCATCTTGCGCATCTTCATCATTATCCTGTTGAAACGCCAATCCTGGGTCATAAAAGTCATTTGTGAAAGGTACTCCTGCCGCATCATCGTCATTCACAGTCTCATTGATTTTGTGTTGTTTCTTTTTGCTCTTTAACAGCATTAATCGTCCTAGCCTTGCTTCATACGATGCCTGTTCGACTTTGTCCATGATATCAGTGTCATACATGTCTTTGGGTGTAGAAGACTTCTTCTTTTTCTTTTTTGATTTTTTCTTTGTTTTATTGGTCGCAGTAGAGGGGGCTTCTTCTTCTTTAGCATCTGCAGTGTTGGTAGCCATCTCGTCTGACTTGAATGCTTCATTCGTCACTGTGGGCGGTGCGGCTTCATTCTTCGCCGTAGAATTGGCTTCGTCATCATCTAATAGGGCATTAAACTCGTCCCACACTTCTTCAGATATTTCAGCTGATTGTTTGCCCTTTTCTTGCACCCCAACTTTAGGCTTGGAATCTGGGGTTTTCGTCGACTTCACTTTATTACCCTTTTGTTGCATTGCTTTGGCACCCTTGGAAAATTTGACCGAATTATTATCATGCATGGCAGTTGTTGAGGAGGCTTTCCTCTGCTTTTGATTTGCTGCAGAATTAGTGGCTGCGGATTGGGGAGCTACAACTACCTTTTTAGTGTCACCCTCATCATCATCAGAAGAGGAGTCGTCGTAGCCAGCCATGAGGCCACCCAGCGCATTATTGTTTTTCGGACGGCCATTATCTTCCCCGTTTTCTTTTTTTGGTACAGAGGATCCATTGCCATTGGCCGGAGATGATGCGGTTTTCGCAGTAGACTCACCAGCCGCCGAAGAATACTTTGGTTTTCGCAGTATTCCTCCACCACCAGCATCGCCAGATGACGCCGAGAGCGGGCGCTTTTTGCCCGCAGTGGCAGTTTCCTGGTCCAATTCATGAGCATTTGAGTGTGACGAGACTAGTTTGGACCGGGCCTCGGCCATGCGACGTCGAAGGTCTGCTTGTTTATCACGGCGGGACATTGTCGCTGGAGGTTGGTGGCGTATCTGAAAGAGAAGGAGAGAGGTGGTGGTGGTGGTCTGTGGCTGTGGCTGTGGTCACTGTGGTGGTCATGAGAGATGATGGTAAGTTATGGTTATGGTGATCATTGGTGGGGCGGGGGGGGGACGGGGGGACGGACGCGAATGCTACCTAGAGCGATACGACATATCGCCAAATCCCATTGTGGGCGGAGATGTTGTGAGTTGTGATCTGTTGTGATCTGTTGTGATGCTGTGGATTGAGATTTGAGATTGAGTTGTTGAGAGTGAGAGTGAGAGCAGAATCCATAATTGGAGTAGACCACAGAAGTAAACTGAAGACTTGGAATACCGAAGAGCGCTATGGCCACCACGACGACGCCGTTCAGGCCCGCCGCAAAGGCAACAAATCCCCAAACAAATTTAACTCCAGAGCAGAGCACCCTCCTTGACACAGTCCACCTATTACTCGGCTCGAAACTTCACGTTACAATGACAGACGGGCGGGTTGCACAAGGAAATTTCATTTGCCTCGATCGATTGGGAAACATGATTTTAGAGGATGTAGTCGAGTGTCGGCAGGTTGCCTTTACTATTCCTCCCCGAGTATCATCGGACAACAAGGGAAATGCTAGCGAAGAAGGGAATGGTGAATTACAAGGCATTGAGCAAACTGTGTATAAATGGGATACGGAACGTTCATTGTCTCAAGCGGTGANATTTCTCCACTTTGAAATTGAAGTTCATGGACATTGTTCAGTGGGAGACCCCCAATGAGGCAGCTCAACAGTGCCGGACCAGTGCCATCGGGAAAGATTAGGAGCACCTGTAGCTCACAATATCAGCGATAGATCGTTGTGACATTGGGCACAGCATAACATCCAATAGGTGCTAGCTTGCTTGCAAGTAGACAGTGTTGCATCAGATTTATGAATACAGAGAACATGAAAAATAGATAGATATATACACACAACTTATCCGGGATTTGGGCAGGCTGAGTAAAAGTTGCAGTAGAATTTGGCATGGGCCAACGGTTGAAACTAGGTACCAATGTACCTTAATAGACACAATGAATAGTAGAAGCATGAATTCGATGATAAGATAATTAAATTCAGAATTCATGCGCTAACTCCTCGTACATAAGATACATCAAGAGTGGGTGCACATCTTTGCTGGAGATGATGAGCTTATATGTTATCAGTTGGTACAATTTCTCCTTTGTTTTACCCTACTTTGCTACTTCCCAGTGCTACTCAGCTCGCTTCATTGTTTTACCACATGCAAATGGAATCCAAATATATCGCACTTCCATATCTGCTCCATCAATCCAGCTGTGCGGATATTTCAGTTGTTGACCACGTTGTTGACCATGGTGTTGACTTGACACCACAAAGTAGGAGTACTAATACCTTTATAACTGAGAACATATCACCCCAAAGCTTCTCATATTGAAGAACTGGTATAAAATGGAAAAGCAAAGAAGAAGTTAAGAAAGAGTCTGGTGAGCACGGAAAGTTTTTTTAGCAAGATGATGGTATCGGGGTGGTAAACTTAACTCACCTGGGTCGCTGCCCCATCGTTTCTTGGCATCATTTATAGCTGTATAGGTGGGCAATTGCCTTGAAAAGGTATTCATTGTGTGGAGTATTTTACTGAGTTGTCAAGGGTGTCATTTCGGTAAAGAGCTGGGATAAGGGGTTTTGGATTTGTTTACTAAGTAACTAATCAAATGGTATGCGATGTGCTTACGAAAACAGTCTCGTACCTCGATTCGTGCGTTGCTCTCAGCCTTTGCGTTGATCTTGATCCGTGAGTTACTCTCAAGTTTACCGATGCTGATTTGCTCAAACAACCCTCTCTCACAATCGTGGTACTCCATCGAGACCTCTGATCAGAAAGGTGTGCCCCGAAAGAAAATACAAAAAACAATCAGTGTATGAAGAGATAAAATAATGACCATGCTGCGATAACTCCAAATCTATACTCACCTTATCAATATCTATCCAAGTTGGTATGTGGTTGTAGCTGTGAACACAATCAGTAATGTATAAGCATTTCTGTTAGCTGGCACATGCGACTTGAAAATTGACTCTGTCTGAAATAGTACAACACTTACTAGGAAAGCCCGTCATCCTCGCTTGGTAAGGATAAACCCTCGAGCCAGTCAACCCCCGTATCATCAATACACCGAGAAACAACTTGGAAATCTAGCGTTGACCCTGTCTTCAAAAACTTATCATTTTGGCAAGTGTACCATTAAGAATAAGCTTGTGTATATCATAACAATGCCCCAATGGGCTGAGGTCATGATGTGGTGAAATGGCACTGTAGTGTGGTGCTAGCTGTTGTGTGTTTGTCCCAAAAAATGAATTTGGTATCAACGATAAAACAAAAAAGGAAGAGAGTGACTCGGTAAGTACCATGGCAAGATATCTCGTGAGAATCTTGGTAAGCACAGGTCATTGGGTATCAATACCTACGCCACTATTTGTGTGCAGTTAGTTTTGATCCTGTTATCAAGACTAGAGCGTTTATTATGCGGTTGACATGCAAGAGTATCGCAAAATACCCACCGACAATATGCACCCAGATCTATTCCACGTAGCCATCCGAGCCAAATCAACTACACAATCTCTCTAGAGTATCAAGAGAAACGTGTTCTGGCCAGTACACGAAATGACATTATTGAGTCATCCATTATTAATACAATCGAGCAAAGGTAAGAATCTCTTAACATACCGATCGATTCGTGCTGTATGATATGTTGTGTTTGTATAGTCATGGCGATGTACTGATATTCATGGACAATACATATGAATATCAGTACATCGCCATGACTATACAAA
>JAZGVS010000943.1:0-11377 GCA_037356235.1 Bacterosira constricta
TACTTCACAAAAAGTCCGTGTGATATGATATGATGCGTCCCTACAGATATCAGAGATTGGCAATTGGCAGCATGGACCGTGTGGCATGCACCAAGCTAGGGCGATGATCTCTCAATACAAATCCACATCAGGGATAATTGACATCGTGCTATCTCTAGGATACTAGCCCGCCCGCCCGCAATAGCAGCGAATCCATTCCCATCATCATTCATATCCCAGCTCTGAACTCTTTTAACACGTCAACAGCATGATCAACAATTTGCTAAAAGTAGTCGGCGTGGACAACAATCCATTATCCTCACCCAACAACAATACCGCCGCCAACGCATCTGGTTCATCCTCCACCAGCAGTAGCAGTCATCATACCAACAGTAATCCAAATCTAGCATCGACCATTGGAGGATTCCTAAACAACTTTCAAGAAACATATGGCAAGGTTGGTGCTGCCGGTATAGTTGGTGGAAAACATGGCAGTGGCAGCGGTGGTAGCGGTGGACGGTATAAGAATGATGGTGGACGAGGATATTATTCGGATGGTAATGCCGATCGTAGGAGTCGGAGGGAGGTCATGGCGGCACAACAGCAGCAGAGCGGTGGCGGTGGGAATAATTCTTCGAATCAGCGGAGTCATAGCAGCAGCAGTAGCAGAAACCAGAAAAAGAAATTACAACATCACGGAATACATTCTTCTGCTACTTCTGCCACCATTCAAAATGGAATATACCAGGGCCGAAAAATGGTATCAGGAATCTCCCATCTATACCAAATAGTGGACGACAAACAGGCATATGAAAATTATGATACATTAATGGAAATTACATCCAATGCCGCCACCGAGGCGAATGATCGATTGTTGGCCTCGTCGTCGGAATATCATTCAAGTAGTAGTGACAGCAGTGTTGGTGGAAGTAGCAGAGGTAGCAGTAGTCGCCGGGGTAGTCGGCGACGTGGTGGCGGCAGTGGCAGTAATAAGGATAATAGCCAGGAGCAAAAACAGAATTGGGCGAGAATGAAGGAGGAGGAGCTGGTGGATCGAATGATGTCCCAGTTTCCGGTAAGTTGTTACGTATGTGTGCATGAAAATGTGGGGTGTACTTCATTGCTGAAAAATTGACACACGAGATGTGTGTGTGCCACGAAAAGGTCAATGTCGTGTACCGAGCATGCATGCCTCATTTTGCATGTTGTGTTGCAGTGTACTAAACACCTTTTTCATTTCCATGCAATCTATAACCATTGGGACTCACTCACACTCCTTCTTCAATACAAAAAACAATAAATAATGTCCAAATAGGAATTTGGAACCAATCGTCCAACTCCATTCACGGTAATGGATGAAGACGACGACAAAGACAGCGACACTGATAATAATTCTCTCCGTCATAATCCTCACGGGGGAATCACAACTGTGAATGCTGACGGCACCATCAAAAATAATGCCAACACCATCGGCATGATGCCCGCAGCTGGAAGTTCCTCGGCCCATTCGAAAGCAACCTCTGCGGGCTCAACAAAGGGCAGGAACAAAAACACAAATGACAATAATACACACTCGCCCACCGCTCGGTTCTTCACCGATGATGCATCGGATATTATTGGACGATTCTTTTTCGGCACGCCCAATAACAGTAGTGCGAAGTCGACAAATAATGCTGGTGTCTCCACTGCTGGTTCAAATGCTGCCAATGCATCTTCAGGCATGAGAGGGGACGGCAGGACGAATAATACAGGCGGTAACAGTGGTGATGAATTCGAACGAGCAGTGAGCTTTGGATCGGCATCGTCGTTTTCCACCATGACTGCTTCCGCGACTGGTCCTTCCACCGTGGGTAGGAACACCAGCGGAAATGTCAATGACAATCAGCAAAGAGGAGGCGATCACGGTCATGCTAATGCTGCTGACTACAATGCATCAAATGCAATGGATACTACAAGTAATGCTGCTCCCAATATTGACACGAGAGGTGATTTTGGAAAAGATTATTCGGCCGTGTGGGATCAAGATGAGATTGATTTGTGGACTCCAATGGCTCCAATACTACCAATGCCTGGATCCAGAACAAGGCAGCGCAGGACAGCATCTGCTCCTGGAATACGAACAACTACAGCTTCGTCTGCTGCGTCGAGATCATCCTACTCAAGCGATGTCAATTCATCTCAACAACGTCGATCCAACAATCGCAGTACGTCTTTGGATAATACCAAACAACATCATGATCAAGGTGCAGAGGATAGCAGTGTTGTCCCAGCGTTTGAAACGGAGGACAATTGGGCCAGTCGCAGGAGAAAACATCGCGAACGTCGAATGAAACGTCAGGATTGGGATGCCCTTCGAGTAATAGGTAGTCCGGAGGAACGGTCACCTCCTGTTTCGTCGTCTGCCATCATTACCGATCCAACAACCCCCATGGGACCGCAACAATTCCATTCACAGCAAACATTGTTCACTGCATTGCCGGATCGTGATCCACCACCGCTGCTGTCTTCTACCAACACCAGGAACAACGACTCTCGACAAGAAACTGGTCATGAAAAGACCAAATCAGGAGTTGGAGGGGGCGGAGGAGCCGTCATTGTTGACGACGGCAAGCAGCATTGGATGCCCGACAATTTATGCAAACACTGCTATTCGTGCGAGGCACCATTTACCCTTCTCCGACGGAAGCATCACTGTCGCGTCTGCGGAATGATCTTTTGTAGTGCATGCTCAGCTTTCTTTGTTCAAATTTCATCATCTTCGGATGGTGCTGGTGCAGACAGTGGCGGCAATGTCGGTGGGATGACTAAGGACGGAAAGCACGCAGCGGGCACAATGCGTACCTGCAAAATGTGCTACGATCACCTGTCAGAGCGGGGGCTGGGCGTGATTGTGCGCGGTGGCTTGGTATCGACAGAAGCTAATAATTCGGACGGCGGTGGTTTGCAGCAGCCTTCGGAAATGAATGGGAAGAAGCATCCTTCTTCACTGAGTGTGGATAAACTGTCTGAGGCGGGAGGCTCAGTATCAGCAGCTACGGCTCCATCCATTACTCGAAAGGGAAGCGCCCTCGACATTCTCTTGCCGTTGGCAACACCATCCAAGTCCGATTCCATACCGGAAATGGCCAAGGAGGAGAATGCCGCATCCATAACAATGTCCAGCTCTGAGCTTACGGAACAATTCGCCGGCTTTCAGGATGCCGGAGGCGCGTCGGTATCGGGCGACTTCCACGCACTGAGCATAACGAAGCAGCGTCTTGACGAGGAGAGGCGTAGGCGAGAGGAACAGGAGCGTGACGAGGCGGAGGCTACAGCTCGACTTGCAGCCGAGGAGGAGGCCGCTGCGGCGTCAGCAGAGCAGGCTAAAAGTGGCAGCGCGGGCGGCGGGCCGTCGTTTCGGCTGAAATCACGGCTTGGGTCTGTGCGGCAGTTGAAGTGGAAGGGTTCGTCGCTTCACAACTTAGATTCGAAGACTGTAGGAGATGATGGAAACAAGGATTCGGAGGAGATGATTGATGCAGATTCGGATGCGGTGGAGGTGAGTGTTAGCGGTGCCGCCGGCGATGACGATGTAGCGGTTGCAGCAGGAGAAGCTGCTGCGAGGTCACGGCGTGGCAGGGGCGGCCAGGGTTCTTCTCTGAACGAGCAACCCCTCGCTGCAGAAGGCATTCGAGCCATTGCGTCAACACTAGAAAGCAGCTCTGGTATCGAGGAGGCGCTATTTGGGCCGGGACAAAGCAAGGATGCCAAACTCTCGGCAAAGATCCACCTCGGCATGGTCGCTGCGGACTATCTCGAAAAATTGGGGAGGGAGCTGCTGCAAAGCGACGCGCCGCTTTTGTTGGAGGAAATCAAGGCGGCATCGGCTAGATCGTCGTCATCGGCATTGGTGGAATCAAAACTTATTGATTTTTGGGTCAATACGTTGATGACACTCGCGACACGATGCTGTGCAACAGTCGAGCCTGATGTAAAAAATGGCGATCTGCTGGACATACGCCCATACTGTAAGGTGAAGGTCATCCCGGGCGGGTCCGTGGAAGACTCCGCCTACATGTCTGGTATTGTTTTCCACAAAAACGTCAGCCACAAGAAAATGGCGAGGGTAATTCCTAATGCCAAGATAATGATGTTGAGTGGTGGCATTGAATACACCAGGACGGAAAACAGGATTGAATCACTCGACACCCTCCTCGAACAGGAAGGACGATACATGGAAATTCTAGTTAGTAAAATCTTCAAGTTGAAACCAGATGTCCTTATTGTTTCCCGGGCTGTTTGTAGGAAAGCACAAGAGCTCCTTTTGCGGGCGAATATTGTTCTCATTCAATATGCCAAGTCAACACTTATGACTCGTATTTCAAGGCAGACAGGGGCAACTGTGCTATCTTCGATTGATCATGTCATGAATTCTACTATTTTAGGTGAGCGAGAACAATGACATGAATGTAGTATGCCTCGATTGAGAATAAAAAACTCACATTGTTTCACCCTTCTTACTTATACTGCAGGATACTGCAGAAGATTCCGTCTAGTTTCTTTCCGAGACAATGACGTGTGGGTCGACGCCGATCCTTCTACTACCAAGGCTATTTCTTCAGATCAGAAGTCTGTTCCAAAACTGTTGTCCCAAAAGATCCCTAACCACGAGAGACAAGCTGCATTGGCAGCGAGGAAGCTTGGCGAGGGCGTATTGGATGGGATGGATGCAGTAACTTTAGGACTGGCAAAGAGGGGGGTGGTGAAAACATATGTCATGATTGAAGGTTGTCCAAAGGAGCTCGGGTGTACTGTAGTTCTCCGTGGAGCGTCTCGTCCAGCATTAAAAATGGTGAAGCGAGTGCTTCGTTTCTTGATCAACTGCAGTTACAACATGAAACTTGAGACAAGTTATATTCTTGAGCGATGCTGTAGGCTCCCCCCATCATACGAGATCCCATCGACTCCATGCTCTAGTTCCTCGCTTTGTGTAGACTTTGGGCAGCCACCTAACAACAGAAAAGCAAGACCTTGGAATGGAGGGAAGAATGACCCTGCACAACGTTCACTTTCAGGCAAAATCACAGCGATGGACCACCAAGCCATCCTCATTACAAGTGTTTGGATGACAGAAAAGACCCAGTGCTGCCCAGCTGAAGTCAAAGGTATTTGCTACTACTCAATGCAAGACGTTTCACTTGGACAGTTTTTACGAGACTCTTGCTTCAATTTATCGCTGAAATGTCAGAACCCCAGCTGCAAAAAATCAGTTATTGATCACTCCCTATCTTTCATACACAATGATGGGCTGATCAACATATCAGTTGAACGCATGGATAACCCCATTCCTACATCTAGCCTTCAGAAACAACAAAATGATCTTGATTCATCATCACCCACAAAGCAGGAGACATCATCAGATTACGAGCCCATCGCTACTTGGACGTACTGCATGAAGTGCAATCAGGTCGTAACCCCTTTGGTATTTTTGAGTAAGCAAACTTGGCAATGGAGCTTTGGGAAGTTCTTGGAGGTTTTTTTCTACAATCGTGATGCAATCATAAATGCGCCAGGCCACCGTTGCTCTTGTCGAATGCAAACCAGTTCCCAACTGTTCTTTGGCTGTGGCAGCTTGGCTGCTCGTTTCACATATGAAAAAATTTCACCATACTCTGTTTTCTGTCGTCGACACCTTCCTTTTGATGACGCATTTCACCGCATGCACTCCCTTCAAGACTTGGAGCACATCTCTGTGACTTCATCGTCTCTGTTTGTAAAGTATGATAAGCAAATCGATGCTATTTCTCGAGAGACAAGAGAACTTTTTGGTTCTGCTGTGAATAAGCCTGAACATCTTCAAGCAGTCCTTTCAGAATTGAACTTGGTCAGTGCTGAAGTAGACAATGCCTCAAAAGTTTTACAGGAAAAGATTTCATCTGTTACTGCAAAATATTCCAAAACAGATTCAGGGAAAAGGCCAAGTGAATACAATGAGGCTCTTTTCAAATTTCCATGGTACTCTCGGCGATACCTCTTCATGCTTGCGTCAGCGTGGAACGAAAGACTCAGTGCAGCTGGTCAAGCTTTGTCTGCTATGAAAAAGATACAGCATGCAGGTGGATCTGGCAGAGGTGATGCTGCTGCTCCAGTGATTGTTGGGGATGCCAGCACCGAGGATGTTATTGAAGGTATGAAAAGAATCTGTGTTTTTTTTACAAATCCTGTTTATCTTTTACAAATCCTGTTTATCTTTTACAAATATGGCAGGTATGAAAAGAATCCGTGTTTTACAAGAGACTTACTCACAAAATTACAACGTCACAAAAATGACCATGCCACGAAGCCATAGAGGCGAAGAGGGCCTATTTGAAGGTAACATCCTCCATTTGTGTGAATTGTTTATTTGTGATATCTCTGTGATTAGTCTTAGTTCTATGTATTTTACTTCCTTGCGCTCTGTGATTTGAATATGAAAACATTGCCATGTTCAATTCTAGGTAACATCCTCCCAGATGGGAGAGTTGCCACATTGGAGCAGGAAGCTGAAATTGATGACGAAGAATTCTACAGTGACCCTGATAATGATATTGATTTTGAAGACGACATTGATGCTGATGTGCTAGCTTCCCGTAACAGGGTATATAGCCCCCAGGCATCATCATCCTCAAAAAGATCTTCTCGGCAGCGCCCTAAAAAGGTGTTGGGTGGAAAAAGGCCTTCTGACTTGGTAGAGGAACCTGTAATCCCCGACCAAGGCCCAAGCCCACTTGGCTTTGCAAATAACTATGACAGCAGCGGTCAACTAGAATCCCAAGGCAAAATCAAGACTGTGACAGCAGGTGGAGCTGTCAAATCTGCACTGACCCGTTTTTTCAATCGTGGAGGTAATAAAGAGGATCCTTATATTGTAGATTTAGGGTTCTTTGGAAGGGGACGACCACGACTTCAGCCTGGAATTGGCGGCTTGGTGATACCTGTGTTTGATGACCAGCCCAGCACTATTATTGCTCATTCATTGGCATCCTCGGATTATGATGTTCAGTTCAAACAATTTTTACAAGCAACATCCCAACCTGAGTCAAGGTCCGAAAAACATGAACCTTCACGCAAAGATATTGAACGTCGGATGTTGGGAAGGAACAAATCCCACATCAAACACACCTTTCGAGACTTTGATGAAAAGGGCCAGCAGCTTTGCAAGTTTGTTTGCACCACCTTTTGGTCTGTTCAATTTGATGCTGTTCGCCAAGCATTTATGAATCCTCACATATCTAGCAAAGATTCATCAAGTGGTGACGCTGCACCAGGCTCAACAAAACCATCTGGGATTGATATTGAGAAAAGTTATATTAGAAGTCTAGCGACATCCTTTGCATGGGCAGCAAGTGGTGGTAAATCAGGTGCGGGAAACCTTAAACTGTCTCGTAGAATTGATAGATATCCCACATCGGTACTACATCTAATCATCCCTACTTCTTGCTTTTTTGTATTCATACCAGGTGCGGCCTTTTCAAGGACAACCGATGACCGCTTCGTCATCAAATGTATATCCAGAACCGAGCTCCAAATGTTTCTCGATTGCGCACCAGCATATTTTGAGGTAAGAGGGTATTCTTGCGATGCATGAAATCATTTTCAAGTTTGTGGCAGGGAGTTTCACTTACACTTGCATACACTGACTTGATTTTTCGACGCTCTGTTTGGAATAGTACTTAAGCAAGGCATTCTTCCACGGGCTTCCTACTGTATTGTGCAAAATTGTTGGCGTTTATCAAATTGGTTATCATAACCGTGTTACTGGTCGACGAACGATGGAACAAGTTGCTGTGATGCAAAACATTTTTTTTGGGAGGAAGATCTCGAAGATCTTTGACCTCAAGGGCTCTTTGCGTGGTCGATTCACCCGCCAAGGCAACCCCGACAAGGAGAAGAAGTCGAGCAAAAAATCCACACAAAACAGAAGAAGCAAGTCTGATGCTACTTCCGACTCCGACTCTTTTTCCAGCGGCGATGAAGATGACGATGACACCGCATCAACTTCAAGTGGTGGAGCGGAGAAGGATGGAAAGGTTTGTCATGACGCAGAAAAGGGGGAAAAAAGTGACAAAGCAGCATCTATTCCAACTCTACTTGATGGAGACTTTCTTGAGTTCACTTCCGGCAGACCATTGCCTCTAACAGATCGGGCAAAAGCTGTGTTCCATATGAGTATATTGAATGATACTCTATTCTTATCCATTATCAATGTGCTTGATTATAGCATTTTAGTTGGCATTGATGAGGAGAAAATGGAGCTTGTTGTTGGGATTATTGATTTCATGCGACAGTACGATATTCTGAAACAAATGGAACGTGTTGGAAAAAGTCTTCCTATGGTGGTTGGGTCTGAGGCGCCGACAATCATCCAACCTCCGCTATATAAAGCTCGGTTTACAAATGCAATGGAGCGGTACTTTATGACAGTCCCAAGCAAATGGACTACAATATAAGATTATCAGGCTCCGTATGTGTTATTTGACGATCAGTTAATCTAAATAACAAATGAACAGCTCTGGTATTATCTCGATCTACAACATGATCACTCAGTGACTCTTTCAATCACCTTGGTGGAACCATACAAATAATTTGCGGTTCCGTAATCCTATTTTTGATAGGCCCGCTGTCTTCCAAGCAGCACATCTGTTGGCATAGTACCCGATACCCGACCCGTTGACCTTGAAAGTTCTTGGTAGCATCTGTCTGAAAGTGGATTGAACCTGATGTGGCGATAGTCCTACAGAATTTGTAAATGTGATGTGTGCCGATTTATCCAGATGCCGTTGACAACTGTTTGCTGATCAAACGAAGATGAGCAAGTATGGGTAAATATAAGTACGTGTTGGACAGTTGGCGGATGAACAGTATTGATGTGGAAAGAAAAACTGGCTGACCACCGGATGAAACTTCTCTCAAGGCGGATCAAGCACTCAGTCTATTAAAGTTCATTAGTATGCACACATGATGATGATGTGATCTGCCTGTGTCTGTTGTATGAATTATTTAGTGATTGAAATTGATGATCTGAGGCATCGCCGCGGCCAGGCTCACCAGTGCTATTCTCCTCGATGACTGCGGTTAGGCCAGTATCATGAAAGGAAAATTGCAGCGAGCTTTGTTGTCTTAGATTCAGGCAACCTACCCGATGGGGCACCATTTATCTTCTCCATGAAAATAGAACAAAGGTCAACTCCATGTGGCTGTTGTGCATTAAATCTGCCGATTTTTCAGTCAATGCTTCTTTCTCGAACACAAGGGAGGTACCACAATCTATTTCGATGGGTTTTGGACAGGGTCAATATTTTTCATACACGAGGGTAAGCACTACCACCCAAGACCATGGATGGTGTGGTGGTGGTTGATCCAACTCTATCGCAGTGTACAACACAGCGCCAATAACAATGTGAGAGGCAGTGGGATTAGTGGTCAATGTGATGAGCAAATTTGATGACAGAATGAAATCACGACATATCGTGAATGATTTCTTTAATCATTTTACTTGTCTATTGATTGAACCTTATTTTCATTAAGTATAAAGAGCTACATGAAAAGAAAACCACATATTTGGCTCGAATTGGTCCTCAACTTGATTTGAAGCTCCTGCTCAAACTGTGTTCATGCCCAGGAGATATTGATTGATCAATCGATCGTCTTCGAAGAAGAAACTTCGTCCTTCATCCCGCCCTCAAGCTTCGTTAATTCTACCATTTCTTCCTCTTTCACAATTGGTAGTTTGTCTCCAGACTGCTGTGGCACAACAGCTGTTGGAGATGTGTCCATCGTTCCTCTTAGATTCTTCACCAAGTCCACTACAGACAATTGAGTTGTAACAGTGATCTTTCTTGCCCACACTGCCATTGCCAGGAATAGGCAACCACAAAGGACCATATTAGCGAATCTGAGAGTTGCAGATCCATCCGCATCAGCTCCTGGGATAACAACTGGAATGTACTGCACGTTGTGACTCATGAACAAATGAAATTGTAGCACATATGTCTCCAAAGTGTGTCTTCCCAGAAATTCCAACGCGGAGCTATGACACTCGGTTAAATACCGGGTGCAATTGCGGACCATAAGCCATCCAATTACTACAAAGACAAACACGTAGGGGTGTACTGGATTGTACGTAAACTTGTCCTCAATGTGTCCAAATGAGAAATACCAAAACGCAATAAGACCCGCCCCCACACCAAACTGCACCACAGAGGCAATTCGACGGCGTTGATCATTTTCAAACCCATGCGCCCATTGCATATATTCCCCAATCTTCCCCCACAGTAATCCACATGCCATACCCAACCAGGCAGAATATTTATCCGCTTGGAAACGGAAGTGATACTCCTTTGAGAATAGGAGTAAGAAGTTAACGGCGGGTGTTTCGTAGAAGATGATATGAGCGACGAGACTGATGCCCACGGCGAAGGTACGTGATCTCCAGTAAGACATGCCAAATTTGTTTTCCATTTGGTATGCAAGGTAGCATGTGATCATGGTTGTGACAAACCCAGTTGTGTGGAGAGGAACGACGTAGTAAAGCTCAAGAGGAACCGCCAAGAAGAAGGATAGCATGAGAGGGAAATAGTTGATGCGAAGAATCATCGACACAAATCGTTCAACGGAGAAATCACCCTTTTTGTCAAAGTAGAGGAAATTCCCGAAGCCAGTCTACATTTATTTTTGATATGCATTAGTGATCAGGTTAGTAAAAAAGCACACAGTATACACGACGGGAGAATGAAAAATTAATACACATGCCGCAAACAATGTCCTCAGAAACTCACCATCCAAACATACGCCGAAACAAACACTCGAATCTCATTATAAACATAAAACACCCTGTAATAATGATAAAATATAAAAGCCCACTGCATCCACCCCTTCCACTCCTCCGTCTGCTCCCTTCCCAACATGATCACGCGTGGCGATCCCCCCGACCTTCCAGCCGAACTCGCCTTCCAAGTCCAAGTCACGATCGTAGCCACGGCGAGTAGGGTATTCACGAGCCAGAACATGGAGGGGTTGTGGTTGTCATTACGGGGGTAGGCTGGTTCCCAGACATTTCCGAAGTGGGCGATAGCGAGGACTACGGCTACTTTGCATTGAGCCTTTGAGGAGGAGGGGGAATAAAGGAGTGAGCAGGTTGCATACTTATATCATGAGTTAGTACATGTAACGAGACGATCCAAAATCCAAAATGACTCGATGCGAAGGCGAAGGATAATCAACACAGATCGCCTTACCACGACGAAATCCTTCAGGCCGTTCTTTTCTTGGTTGGCCCAAGCTTTGACGGCGGAGACCATGATTGTAGGGCGAAAGAGGCGTCTTTTCGAAGTGTTCTTGGGAGAGTATGCGGCGGGTGGTAATGCTGTATCTATTGGGG
>JAZGVS010000944.1:0-11462 GCA_037356235.1 Bacterosira constricta
ACGGTGATGACGTAACCGGTACAACTGAAAACTTAAAAAACTTTCTGAAGCAAGTCCATTTAAAATTTGTCAGCAAGATCCCCCCATAATATTCCCGTGAATGGGCGGTTAGGTTAGATTGGGTTTCTTAAGATTCACTTGTCACGTGCACGTCATAAATCTGTCCATCTTCTGCATAAAGAACAACGATTAGTTGATCGCCCACATAAATAAGACCATTATCATCACCCTTTAGTAGACGGTTCTCGGGGAGTTGTTTCCTCTGTAACACTTGTTTTCCGTAGGCAACAGCAGCGTCCCTTCCAGCGGCAGACAAATGAATGGACGATTTCTCTTCTTCTTCCTCTTCGTAATCTTCTGAATCTTCTGTATCTTCATATGCATAATCTTCTGAATAATCGTATTCGAGTAAATCTTCTGAATTAAACTCTTTTTGCTCTTCCCACTCTTCCTCATTCGAAGGCATTGGAACAGCGGCAGACGGAAAAAGTTGAATGATTGGGGTGACGATTGAGTCCGTTGGGTTGCAGCATGTAGCATCAGAACCGCCATAAGCATCGGCTGCAGTAATGTTGACATCATAACCAATGTCTTGCAACGAAGCAATGGTAAGGATTGAGATTGGGTTGGAAGCTCCGCTGATAAATCCCGTCATTAACTCGTTTTGGAGACAAGTCTCATCCCAGTGCCCACCTGCAGTACCAGGCCCGCCATCTTTCTCCACAGGTGGAGCACTAGAGTCACAATTCCAATCATTGGTCCAAACAGCAATGGCATTGTCTCCCAGGTAATCAAGGGCGCCATTGACAAGACCATTTAGATCCCATAAAGTGCCAACGCCAAGAATGTGTCCCATCTCATGGAGAATAACAGATTCCCATGCCCCACTTTCAATCAAATTGAGAACATCCGCAGAATCAAACATCATATTACCAGCAATTGGTGTTATCTTGCCAGTCCCAGGAGTACGAATAAATGAGGGGCCAGCGCTGCCCAGAACACCACCTGGACCATCAATAAACTCATCTCTACCACAAATATGCAAATCATCTACAACTGCTGGAAGCTCATTGATACATTCATCTGTATCAGGCACACTGAATCCTGGCAAATCCCCAGTAATTATCTCCATCCATCTATCACGAGCAGTAACATAGGCACTTGCGGATGCTGCATTGGCAATTTGAAGGGAGAGATCAATATTATACCTGGCATTGTCTTGGACACCAAACTCGCTATTCTGTAGGCAGATAAACGAATCACTGCAATTGGGGGAAGGAACAAGCCTATCAACGAGGACTGGCTGGCTACTGGGAACACCACTGATCGAAGGAGACTCAGATGGCATTGACGTCGGCCAATCTGTAACAGACGGTGCTTGACTGTGCTTTAAGCTTGGTTGAGATGATAGCATGGATGATGGACTGCCAGACACACTTGGGCTTTCAATTGGCTGGGATGTAGGTGAATCGGAAACAGAGGGACTCTCAAACGGCTGCCCACTTGGCATACCAGACAAGGAAGGGTTCATTGGCGGCTGTGTACTTGGCTGAAACGCATTACCAGATGGCTGACTACTGGCATAACTCACTTTGGAGGGTGACTGGGTAGCCTTGCCTGCCTTAGAAAGTCTCCAACCAGATCCAGCATTGAGGCTCGTCGACTTGGAAAGTCTCCCACCTGATCCATGTTTGAGGCTCATCATGGGCGACGTCGAGTACGACATGCTCAATGGCTGGGTAGCCTTGCCTGTCTTCGTCTTGCCAGTCTTCGCCTTGAAAAGTCTCCAACCAGATCCATACTCGATGATTGATGGCTGGCTAGTCTTGCCCGCCTTCGCCTTGAAAAGTCCTCGAGTACGACCGCCCTCGTCGCGACGAGATTCCACAGAAGCAGACGAGGGAGCCAATGCCATCATGGCGACGAGGATGATGGATGCGATGGTGATGTTCATTTTGAAATGGGGAGAAGAGAGGATGTTTCGGTTGTGCCAACAAGTTCTGAATCAAATTGCGTTGATCCGTTGCCTGGATTTGTGAGAGAAGTGAAAGCTAAGATGTTGTTTCGGCACCACGTAGACGTACGAGTGTGCATACTAGATTGTAAGTTTTGAGTTAGAATGAATCAATTCAATGAGTGAATGTGATGGTGCGCAGAAATATTACAGTCTAATTCACTCCAAGTAACTGTGCGTGGCTGGTTTCAATCTCAAGGGTTTTTGATTCTACGAGTGAATGTGATCGGGTGTGCGGAAACAGTATCGTGCAGTCAAATTGAGTCTACAAGGTTTCAAGCGCGCTCCCACGATTTAACACCACGTACACCTGACGTAGACTTAGACGTGCCGTTGTGCATACTACTTAGGTTGTAAGAAGTTTTGAGTTGGAAACGAGTGAATGCGATTGGGTGCGCAGAACCATTATAGTCAAATTGAGTCTCCAAGCTTGACACTGTCATCGGATCAAGTCCCATGGCTCAAGAGATTAGCTTTGTCATGAAATTCAACGAGAGCTTCACCTGCGGTACATGTGAAGTAAACGCTCGGCGATAAATGGTGAACAGAACTAGGATAAATAATGAAACTATAATCCATCAGTCCAAATCCAAGTGTTTCGCTACAATAATCCCAGCAGACAACAATGTCTATCCGTTTCATACCATCTTGTTACCTAGTAGCAGACGCAATAGAAACGGAAAAAAATTAGCATTGTTGTAGAGCTGTGTGAAACTCTCGTGAAGATTGAGCTGCTGCATACAATTTTCTGTTACAATTATTTTTGATCGAATGAAAAAAGACCGAATGCCTACATGATTTATTCTTCATATTTTTCTATTCTAATGACTTTGCTGGATGCTACAGATCATCATTAATAAGCGGGGTTTTCATATCACTGAACGCAATTCTAGCCGATACATACAGAGCAAAGAAGATAATGCAAAATAATGTCAGCCCAATTTCTGTCCCAGAGCATGCTCTCTTTTCCTCTTCTTCGTCAAAGTGTTCCCTGTATTCTTCCGGAATTGTATCATCATTGTCGTCGTTCAAAGCCTTCTCCTTGAGATACTTCCTTCTCTTTTCACGGTGTTCTGGGTCGCTCTCATCGAATACAGACACTATGAACTTTCCACTTGTCTCCAATGTCATTCCTATTTGTACTTGCCTTGCTTTGCGACCATCACTGCCATCTTCTTTGTCACTGCGGCGGAGAAGAAAATCAAACGTGCCTACAGAAGCAAGGATTATTGTCAGAGAAATTCATCGATAGGTCAGAAAATGTATCATCACATCATGCACTCACCCATACATTGATACACATCTCCTGGACCGATCCGCTCTACGGCAATGACTGTCACACCAGATTGGTCTGTAGCAGCGAGAGTGAAGGAGGCGCTCGCCATGGCGGGCAGAGGAGCATCTTTCTCGAGAATCGATACATAGTGTCCTTGATGCCTTCCGTTGTTGTCCGGCTGTATGATTTGTCCTTTACTGAATGCTGTGCTGCCATTGCCCGTATTATCCTCGCCATGATTGTTATCCATGCCACCAACCCATACACCTATCGAATGAGGCAAAGTGTCCAACATCATGGCATTCCTCAGTTCCCACAAAGGGACTACTCCTGAAATCAATGCTGCCTGTATAGCCAAACCTTGAGCAACTGCAGTCTCTGCAGAGATGGATGTGCATAACTCCGGGGGGATAGGAGGAGGAAATTTACGACGAAGCATGGATCGGACGGTAGGTATGTGCGTAGACCCCCCAACGAGAACGACTTCATGTATGAAACTAATGGAGTCATGATGATGAGAATCCAATAATGATAATGCATCGTCAATAACATGTTCTGCACGGTCGATAAGTTGTTCAATTGCGGTATCAAATTCTTGTCTTGTAATTGTAATTGTCTTCCCGCAGAGCGTAATTTTCGTCTCCGTCATTCCTGTAAGGATACTACTGTCCTTATCGCTATCGTTACCGCATAACTCTTCTTTCGCACGACGACATTCGCTGATGAGTTCTTGATGTTCCGATGCTTTCCAAATAGTCGATCCTTCTGCTTGTGACGAGGTCAATGATGATTGGCCATCATGCTGTTTCCAAATGTGACGAGCCAACAATTCATCAACATTATCACCCCCCAAACATCGATCCCCGGCAGTGGCAACAACACGGAATTGAACGTCTGTTTTTCCAAAATCTATCATGGCAATTGTTACATCTGTTGTTCCGCCTCCCATGTCGAATACCAGAATGTTCTTCCCTCCAGTATTGTCATCATCATTGGGAGTAGTAACACCAGTTTCAGTTGAAGTTCGAGGGGCAGTATTCGGTGACACAAACAATCCATATGCCATTGCTGCAGCAGTAGATTCTATCATGACACCCACATGCCCGGTGAATCCAGCATTTTTTGCTGCGTTTTGAATGGCACTTCGCTGTGCATGACTGTAGTGAGCAGGAACACCAATGATGCAGTTGAGTACCTGGGATGAATCTTGAAGTCCAGGAGCTTGAATTTTGGACTTTTTATTGTTGGTAAGATAGTCAGAAGCCGCAGCCCGGATAGATCGTAAAAGAATAGTAGTGACTTCCAATGGTGTGACTAACTTTTGCTCAAAAGATGGTTTGCTAGATAAGGTGGAGGAGGGGTTTGTGCTATTCAGTGGATGTATGCTAATGGCCACCCCTTCTCTGATACCATCATTATGACTTTGTGATTTATTTGATGATTTTGATTGCACAGTGGTAGTTGTCGTATCGCCAAGCACGTCGAGGAATCCGTCATCTGAATAATTATCTCCGCTATCTTTCTGTGTCTGTTCTTGTTTGTGATCTTCGTTCTCTCCGTCATCCTTGTTCATGTCGTCCAGAATTACAGCTTCAAATGGCAATGAATTCCAGAATTCTGGATCAGACAATTTCAACTCTTTCGCTTGTCTAGATGTCATTCCTACGACACGCTTGAAGGATGTGACTAATGCCCCAGTAGAGCTGTTTTCTTTGTCGGTTTTTATTTCGTCGTTGACAGATTTTTGAACTGCTGCATATCCCACTACTGATGATAATCTATCAAGACTAATACTTTGGCTACATGGAACGTCATCATCAGCACCTGCATCATTATCATAAAATAGCACTGCCGAAGGGACAATCTTCCCCCCGTAGCGACCATTGTCGTCGTCGGCAGGAGGAGGACGTGCCAAGTTTTCGTGCTTCAGTCGAAGGACCTTACATCGTGATTGAGACAAATCCCAGACAGCAGCGGTGCAGTTGCTCGTGCCAAGATCAATTCCTATCCATCCACCTTTACTTTGGTTTTTATCCGATGCTTCTGTTGATGAAGATACCATGCTACTTTGTGGAGTGCTTTCGATGAAGACAATGCTCGCGCAGCAACAAGAAACAAGATGATGTTCCCCACAGTGATTGCGACGGGGAGAGTTCAAGATTCAAGAGTAAGTGGTGGTTGGATTGGTGATCGGTGGCTATTGGTGGTTGTTGGTGTTGGGCGTTTGGCTGGATTGGGTAGCTATTTCCTATGTAGGAATCAGTAAACCTTTACGAAAGATTCTTGAAGCTGTTGTCGATCTCGCGCTGCTCAGAGTCAGAGAGAGAGCCCATTATTTTGCTGATGCTGGGTGCATCGGGTGCATGCTAGCTGGGAGCTGGGGCGAGCCGCTGGGAGAAGGCGCTGTTATTAAATAGTGGAGATATTGATTGTTTGTCACCATGACCTCGACCTCCTTCGACACCTCGTTGATTAGCGATGATGAAGAAGATTGCTACTACCACTACGATCATGCTACTGGAAGACACGTCCTCAACAAACGATCAGGCCGTCAATCCCGTGCCGCCAAGCAACCTCCCAAATATACATTAAAATGCATCTGCTGCAACTTCATTGATGTATTGATTTTTGCAGGTTGCATTGCTTTCTTGTTCTTTGCAGGTGAGGTTTACACAAAATCAAAAAAACATTTGCGTGTGTACAATAATTCACACATCTAACAACGCGTGGGCATACACACTTTCTTGCACTTTGCAGTAAGATATGCATTTTATTTGTTGGATAACTATGGTGACGGTGGAGATTGAAGATACGTTAGGACGAAAAGACGTACAATATAGTCTGCGTAGAGGAATGAATGCCTCAATTACAGCAACAATTCCTCTTCAACTTTTCCAACAGAATCAAATGGAACGCCACGATAACAATTTTTGATTGATTTGGTTGACCTGATTTTCGTAACTGCAGCCTCATATGGAGGATTTTGATTGGGGGGAATGACTCGGGTGCGGGTGGGGAGTGTACATTATGTTAAATCAATCGATACAATCAATTGCACCGTTGCAAAAAGTATCATCTTCGGCATGATTGGTACAGGGTGATGAACAAAAGACGTAGAACCTTGGCAAAGCATGATGCGGATGAATGTGCTCTTCTCATTTGTAATTAATTGGCACGTGATATTTCGACAAAAAGAGTGTGATGGCATGTAGCGGCAGGTATTGTAATATTATATCATAATGTAATACAGATCTATCCCTTTTCACTCGCGCCTCCGCTTTCCAAATTATTGCTGATTTATACGTAGAACTATAAAGAGCCAAAAGTTCGTCAAGTGCTCTTCAGAATTACTCCTTTCCTTCAATCGAAAAGTCGAATTTCACTCCGCCTCCATTTGCATAATACTGTGCAACGCCCTTCCTCCACGCCCCAAATGTTGTGCAGCCCTTGTCAGCGTGCAGCTTTGAATCTTCATCGCTGCAAAACCGAGCACGTCGAAATTCAGTTGGAATGCTGAACATCCAGATGTTTACCACCATTACTAGAATAAATATATATTTTCCACGTTCCAAACCACCAGTGTCAGTTTTATTGGGTGGAGAAGAGTTCATGTGGAGCGCTGTTGTGATTTTTGCATGAGCTTTTGAGCTGTTGATTTGATCGAGCTGGTGGGGTAGCATTATCGTTGTCGCGGAAATGGGAGACATGTGCATTGGGCTAACTCTCGATGGAGTGGCAGTGAAAGAAGTCACACCATAGGAACCAAGGAATGCCAACAAGACTGTTGCCGCTAAGGGCAGAGAGAGGGTTGTGCGGAGAAACATTCTTTTCTATAAATGTTGATCAGGCTGCTCGGTACAGTTAGGAGCTGATGGGATAGAGAGTGTAGTGGAGCGAAAGAAGTCGATGGTAACAAAAATGACACTATCTTTTCCGTCGCGTCGTTGATGCATTGGGGCGGGCAGATGGGCAGATTGGGGCGATGGGCGATATCTGATGTGGGCGATGGCGAAATTATTTACGGATTGATATCTAGCTGAAGCTGATACCAGATCCAGAGTCCCTCCACATAGGAATCAATAACGTCATTCAAAAAGATCTTCTCAAACTGCATCAAGAATCAAGAAGCGATAGACGACATTGACCTTGGCAAATAATGATGCGGATGAAAGTGCTCTTATCATTTATCATTTCAACAAAAAGAGTTATTGTACTGTAATATCATAATGTTCCATGTGATGAAGATCTACCCCTCTTCACTCGCCTTCAGTTTCCAAATTATTGTTGGTTCTGCATAGAGCTGTAAAGACTCAAAGGTTGTTCAAGAGCTCTTTATCCTTGAACATTACTCTTTTCCTTCAACTGTAAAGTCGAAATTCACTCCGCCTCCATTGGCATAATACTCTGCAATGCCCTTCCTCCACGCCCCAAATGTTGTGCAGCCCTTGTCAGCGTGCAGCATTACATCTTCATCGGTGCAAAACCGAGCACGTCGAAATTCAGTTGGTATGCTGAAAAGCCAGATGCTTGTCACCATCGCCAGAACCAATATAACGTTTCCACGTCCCAAACTACCAACATCATTTTCATCAGGTGGTGAAAAGTTCAAAAATTGAAGCGCTGTAGTTGATTTTGCATGAGCTTTTGAGCTGCTGATTAGATTGAGCTGGCGGGGTAGCACTATCGTTGTTGCGGAAATGGGAGAGATGTGCATTGGGCTAACTCTCGATGGAGTGGCAGTGAATGAAGTCACGACATAGGAACCAAGGAATGCCAACAAGACTGTTGCCACTAAGGGCAGGGAGAGGGATGTGCGGAGAAACATTCTTTTCTATTATCTTTCTTTTCTAGACTCGGTACTACTAGTCGGGAGCTGGGGGTTGGGGTGGAAAGTGGAGAGAGAAGGATAGAAGTCGCGATGGTACGATATCGTGTAACAAAAATGGCTTTATGTTTTATGTTTCCATCGCTAGCTCGTTTGACCCCGTGGTTTGACCGCAACAAAAACAATAATATTGTAATGATTGGACCGACGTGATATGGGTGATAGCAGGCGTTAGATCCAAGAGGATCCAAGGCAGGTGATAGTGGGTGATCTTTACGACAGCAAAAAGATACAGAAATCAATTCTACATAAATAGGAATCAATAACGTCATCCAAAAAGATCTTCTAGTATTTGAGCGGCGACCTGCGGTGACGCGACCAGCATCAATTTCACAGTTAGCACCAGAGGGTTAGCGTTAGCACCACAAAACCATGAAGGGCCGAGTAGGTAGTTGAAGGTGGTTCTCATAATCAATAAAAAATGGGACTTCTCAAAGGAATCGATCCGCTCTTAACAGCAGATGTTCTTCACATCCTTCGATCAATGGGCCATGGAGACAGATTGTGCATATGTGACTGCAATTTCCCTGCCGCACAAGTAGCTACCCAAACAACGTCGGGTAAGCACGTCGTCCTCACAGTCTCTCTCCCAGAAGCTCTCAAGGCAATATGCAGTGTTCTCCCGCTAGACTTTTTCGAGGAGAAGCAGGCAATGTACATGGCTCCACAAGCTGGTGTTACAATGCCACCTGCTGGAATTGAAGTTGTGTCAGCTCTGAAGGAAGTGATAGTGGAGCATTGTGGAAGTGATACGAAGATTGAACCGATTGAACGGTTTTCGTTCTATGATGAGGCGAAGAAGAGCTTTGCGGTGATTCAAACAATGGAGAGGCGACCATATGGGAATGTCATTCTCATGAAAGGATGTGTTGGTCCTGACGGAAATGATTTGAGGCCGTGATGAGTACTCTTTGAGTTCGTTCAATTTCATGCTGATAGATACGAGGCTATGAGGTCAACAGGAAACAATGAAAATTTTTGGGATGCTTTGCTGTGGCTGCTTTATTGAGAGTGCCCAGAGGAGAGGTGGAGTTAATACTGCTCCGAGTCAAAGCTTAAAAGGCACTCACAATTAAATTGAGGAAGAAGAAGGAGAAAAGATGATGAAAGAGGAATTCAAATAAATAATCGCATCTATATGCTTCCTCCTTGTATGTGGCCCAGCCACCATCTTGACTGATAGTAAGCATGTTATCTGCGTGGCTAATATTGTTCAGCTTGAATATACCCACATCAGGTGTGGTCGCCCTGCGTGCCCACAGCAAGGTTACATCTTCACAGGATTGATTATTATGCAGTCATTATGTTGTTCAAATAGGTCCAAAGAATGCAACAAAAATGTTGATAGGTATCAGACCCACGCAATTCTATTCAAATTCAAGAAGTCGCTCTCCCCGCTCCCCGCTGCCCCTCCTTTTAATTCTATTTTTGATCGTGTTTTAGTACGTAGGTACAGGTAGGTACGTGATATTGTAGCCCAAGGTGTCATGTGTCATGATGTAGAGTGTATCTTGCGATGTGGGCTCAGACGACATCCCCCCCAAATATTAAGAATTCTCTTTTCTCGGCACCGATGCCAAATAATTATGTGCCATTATTATTGCAACCTATTGCAGCCATCATTCAGTTGAGCTGAGGACCTCACAGTAGCTCACAGTCACTTCGAAGATAGAACAACTTCACCCAGTCGTGACCCCGCCTATCATCACCTGAAATCAACGCACTCCATCCATTATCCCATCTCCACAAATATTGCGAAACCATGACGGTAACAACGGCGAGCAAGCTTCATGCTGACCCTTACTATGATGACAGCATCCCGTTCGCTGAGGCCTTGCCACTCAATGATCCAAAAAGTGGTGATGGCCCAAAGGCTTATTGTAGATCCAAGAACTATTCAGACATCGAATCTGCCACAGGCGAACCAATGGCGAATGTCGTTAAGGAAGCCACCGTCATTGAGAATTTAGGATGGGATGTGGAGACCCGACGAGTCTTCATTCGGAAGGTTTATTCCATTCTCGCGGTGCAGTTACTAGTGACAGGTGTCATCAGCACCTTCATGATTATGCACGCTCCTACGCAGATTTATGTATTGACCCACGGATGGCCAGTGTATCTCTCAATGGTGGCATCCATTGTTCTTATTGTGGCGTTGATGTGTTACAAGGATAAGAAACCTCAAAACATGTACCTCTCATTGGAGCATTCTATTGTCGAATCCTTTNGTACTGTGCTGCTGGTCAGCAAGGAATAGTCTTGGAAGCGGTCTTTCTCACGGGCGCCATATTTCTTGGATTGACGCTCTTTACATTCCAGTCCAAAATCGACTTTTCTTTTCTTGGGGCGGCTCTTTCGATGGGGCTGGGCGCACTCATCTTGTGGGGGTTATTTGCTATGATATTTGGCATTCAAACGGGTTATTTTTATGCCCTTGCGGGATGCATTATATTCTCTGGATATATCTTATTTGATACTTGGCTAATCATGGACAGACTCAGTCCACAAGATTATGTGTTGGCTGCAATCATGCTATATTTGGACATTATCAATTTGTTCTTATACATGCTTCAGCTTCTCTCAAGTAATAACAGGAATTAGATCAATTGAGAGCTTATATCATGTGGGTAAAATCAAGGGTGGAGTTTGTATAGAGACCTTGGAAAGTCAACATGTCAAATAAAATCTGATTAGTTATTGTTCATCGTGCTTAAGCTCTTGACACTGTCCGCCACTCGTTTGCTTGTTCTTTTCAAAGTCTCCGCCTTATAATCATCAAATTCACCACGGAAACGAGTTACTTTTCCGTCTCCTACGACCCAAAGCTCTCCGCATGTATTCGTAATGAAATGTTGGTCATGGCTTACAACAATCAAACCACCACGGAAGTCCTTCACAGCCTCCACAAGTGCATCGATACTCTCCATATCCAAATGATTGGTTGGCTCATCCATTATAATGACATGAGGCTTCTGATATGAGAGTGACGCAAATGCCACGCGGCTCTTTTGCCCCCCAGAGAGCATCATCATGGGCTTCAGCGAAAAAAATTACACGATTAGAGAATGTGATGGTTGGAGACAAAGCAAAATGCAAAGCAAAATACGATGGGAAAAGGACAAAAATATGTACCTTGAGCGCGTCAGTCCCTTGAATCTGAAACTTGCCCAGAAAGGAGCGCATCACTTGATCATCCGTTCCTGGAAAGAGGTTGAGCATATTTTCTACTGCAGACAGTTGCAAGTCAAACTTATCAGCACTGTGCTGAGTAAAGTGCCCAATTCGCA
>JAZGVS010000945.1:0-11376 GCA_037356235.1 Bacterosira constricta
CAAACCGACATATTACTAAACCTAACTGTATTAATTTACACCAAAGGTTCAAATAACCAATACCATAAAGTAGGTACATCAAACAGACTGACGCAATCAAAAACCAGATTCCGATATTTTTCAATTTTCAAACATCAATGGGCCGGCTTGTCAGTAGAGAGTGATTATATACTATCATCGGTGTTAGGCCATCGCCACAGGTAAAATTGACACGATGGGCCAGATAATTGGAAAGGCTCTTATTAAGCCAGGTGCTTTACCCTTCATCAATTTACCAAAATCTTTGGTTGAAACGCTAAGTCAGAGTGTCTACGAAGTCGCTGAAGGATTCGGACTGAGCCATGACGAATTGAAGCAAATAATACACATTAGCCTACATGAGTACTTGCGGCTCTCCGATTCTAGCCTTGAGAAATGTTCGGAGAAGCTCTTTGCTCTGTTTAGCGCTGAAGACTCGACAGGAGCTTTGATTGATTCATTCGAATTTCTTGCAACGATCTGCATTGTATCGGGCATGCAACCGGCCGAAAAAATAGATTTCATATTCAATCTCTTCGACCTCAATGAATCTGGCATTAACATCAACGAGGCGACTCTTGCATTTCGAGCATTGGCGTCGGGAATAACGAAAATATCGACTGCGTTGGTATCGCCAGCGGTAGATGCTATTGATAAAGTCGCGTTGGAGGGTTATGATCTGTCGATACCAGACAACTTGAAATACTCGCAAGCCATGGCAGTAGAAGATTACAAATTGAATAAGCATGAATTCTTCAATTATGTATTCAACTGCGCTGAAACAATCTCGCTGCTAAACCATACTGATGATATTACGATAGAAGAATCTGGAAAGCCCAAGTTGTGCCTTGAGAAGGAGTCTATAACACTAACACCGCTTCGATTCCATATCCCAATGGATCAAAATCCAACGGCGAGTGAGCCCTGGAGAGATCAGCTCCGATTTCTACAATCCAGTCGTGATGAAGAAACTGCTCAGTCTCCTCCCTTCCATGGATTGACTCTTGATTGGATTTATGGTAGAAATGCTGGGAGTCCAGCAAAATATTGCTCAAATGGAGATGTGATTTATGCGGCTGGATCAACTGCTGTGAAGATCTTTATGGACGAGGACGGAAAAGCCGTGCAGCACTATTACATGGGGCATTCAAGTCATGTTACCTGCATAGATGTTTTCAACATGGAAGGCAGCATTGGAGATCTAATTGCATCCGCAGACGTTGGGGATGAATCAAAAATTTGCGTGTGGTCACCGGCTACGCTTTCATCGATTGTTATCATTCCAAGCTTTCATGAGAATGGAGTATCCAAATTGAAATTCTCCCCGTCAGGTGAACTACTTTTATCGCTTGGAAATAATGACCTCAACTCAATTGCCGTCTACAAATGGCGTGAAAGGAGAATTGTTCTCACAACTAAACTACCAGGCACAGATATTTATGACTGTAACTTTTTGGCCTCTGACAGCTCCTTTGGGGTGTGCACAAAAGATGCAGTCTACTTTTGGACCAAAGGGCCAAACGTGCCATATAACAAGCATCGAGGGGTGTTCAATCGATTATCAACTAGAGAAGTCATGACAAGCATTGCTTCTGTAGGGGGTACTACCATAACTGGTTCGTCATCAGGGCGTCTATGGAAATGGGAGGGTAGAGTTTGCATTAAACAAGTAGTGAATGCAATTTGTTCTGGGACAATTACTCAATTGCATGCCCCAAAGAAGAGCGGTGGCCATGTCGGCCTCTGCGTGTCTACCCATGGAGGTTCGATTCATCTTCTGAGTGAAGATCTTGAAACTCATAAACGACTTGTCCCGAATAAAGGTTTGAATGACTCCGAAAGGGTCATTGATACCGTTTGCTGGCATCCAGAACTGGAGATGATACTAGTTGGCCAGAATAACAATGGTCTCTATCAGATGAGTTTGTGTAATGAAGAAGATGTAAAAGTTGTAGCCAATGGACAATCTGCCATATCGGGGTTTTCATTGCATAACGACAATGTCATCACGGTGGGAAACAATATCGTAACAGTATGGGATGCTAAAAGAAAAAGTGTTCTTCGCGAGTCTTGCATTGAATCAGAGCTATCATGCGTCTCGTACAATCGACAAGAAGATCAAATTGCCGTTGGATTTGGAACCAAAGGCTCGCGCTCAAGCTTAGAAAAGTCATTCGTCATCTTGAATGGGATCGATTTACAAATTATCCACCATGGTTGCAACAGCCAGAATTCGTTGACTGTATGCATGTATTCTAACGATGGCAAACTACTTGCTTTTGGATCGGCTGATACAAGCGTCTATATTCATCATTGCTCTGAAAAGGGTTTCCCACTTGTAGCAAAGATAAGAGGCCACGCAAGCCCAATATCCAGCATAGACTTTGGGTGCGAAAGAAATTCCAACTCTACCACATACCTCCGATCAAATAGTGCCAGTGGTGAAGCAATGTTTTGGACGACACAAGGCAAGTTACAGACACCACTCAGCCAGCGAGATACTGTGTGGGAGTCTCATACATGCATTTATACTGCATGTTTAGAAGGAGCCCACGACTTACATGAAAAACAGAGCAGCAAAGTAACATCTTGTTGTCCTCTCTCGAGTGATGAATATCAATCGATCGTAGTTGGAGATTCCAATGGCAACGTACGAATGCTTTCTTACCCAATTACAAGCATCCACCCATTATTTTTAGAATACAATGGTCATTCTGGATCTATCGATAGCATTCAGGTCTCAGCAGATACCGAAGCTGTTTATACTATGAGCCGTAGAGACTCTTGTCTATTCCTTTGGAAACACACTACCCTGAGTTGGGAGCAAGGATTGCCAACTGCGTCGTTGAGGAAGCCCCAGCCCACTTTGTCACCTGATTTGAATATGGAACACATGATATCCGAGATGGATAGTCTTGACTTTGGCAAACAAAACCTAGAAGTTGTCCGCAAGCCGAAGCCATGGACCCGAAGCATTGTTGCTCCGTCGAGTTTTGTACCAAGTGACGGTCCTCTCCCTGATAGTAAACTCACCCTTGAGAGGGTATATGGATATAATGGCAGCGGAGTCAGAAATAACCTGCATTACTTGAGCTGCGGAAATTGTATAATTTACAGTGTTGGCAAGGTATTGATCCGATACAATGTGGAAGATGATAATCAAGACTTCTGCAACGTTGCAAATGGTAAGATATCGTGTCTTTCGGTTCACAAAGAGAAGTGCATATGTGCAATTGGGCAAGAGTGGGCATCTCCTGCTATAACTATTGTAGATTTGAACACGATGAAACCTGTGTCCTTTCTAAATGGACACAAAAGAGGAGTGGTGGCGTGCTTAGATATCGATGATAGTGGCGACTTTGTGGTATCAGTTGACAACAGCCAACAAATACTTGTGTATGACTGGAAGAATGGAAGCGCACTAGTATCCTCTCAAACTTATGGACTAGAGACGCTTGATATTAAGTTTTTCAGAGGTAGTTCGAATCGCATAGTTGAATGTGGAACTTGCTTTGTTCGGTTTTGGTGTATCAAGGGCTGTTCTCTTCGCTTCGAAGAGGTGAAATTGGATTCATTGGAAAATGACACGCAGCACTATAGTTGCCTAGGATGGAATGGGGATAACCTTTTGGTAGGAACTTCGAGTGGGCAGATTGTCTGCTTTGCTGGCAACAGGCCCGACAAAAGAAGAAAGGCTCATCAATCAGCGGTGATTAATATTTCAACCGCAGCAGATGGATTTGTGTCCAGCTCAAATGAGAATTTCAAGCTTTGGAACTCCTCAATGAGATGCATGCTGTCGGTAAATATTCAATCTGTGGGAACAAATCACCCAATATCTTCCATTTGCTGGGCCAAAGATATGATTTTAGTCGGAACTAGCGGCAATGAAATATGGCAGCTGTCCCCTGACGACGGTTCTGGCAAATCGCTGATGAGTTCCCATTCATCAAGCCCCATGGGGCTTTCGGTTCGCTCGAATAGCTTTGCAACCTGTGGAGATGACGGGATTCTGCGCGTATGGAATCTTTTTGACCGCCAAGACTATGTATCGATGAATTTGGGCATGGCCTCTAGATCATGTGCGTTCTCCCCAGACGCTCGTGGGACAATGATTGCAGTTGGATTTGGAACGCCGGTAAAAATCAATGCTCGTACCATAAATGGAACATGGCAAATTCTCAACTATAATGACAACGGCAAATTTCAGATAATAGTCGAGAGAAGGGATGTGAAGAAATACATCACGGAGATGAAATGGCACTCCTATGGTGATCGATTAGCAGTGGGATCTTGGGACAAAAAGATTTGCGTGTATCACATTGCCACAGAAACAAAGCCCGCTATCAAAGTTGATGTTTCACTGCTTTCAATTATTGATCTACTTACATCTCCTCCAATACATGTTGATTTTAGTAGAGATGGAAAGTATTTGAGAACAAACTATGAGTGTAACGAGTTGCATTTCTTTGAAGCTGGGCCAGGTCTTCATATCAATGAATCATCCAGGATGAAAGACACGCAATGGGAGACAGAGACATGTATTTTTGGGTGGGATGTCCAGGGAGTTTGGGCTAAGGGTGACGAAGCAGAAATATCATCGCTAGACTGCAGCGTGCAACATTCTTCAATTGTCTCTGGGGATAGCCATGGAAATTTGAAGATGCATCAGTTTCCATGTACATCCAAGAGTTCACAATACACAAACTATCATGCACATGTTGGAAAGGTTGGCAAGGTCCGATTCGGGTCAGGATATGTTATTTCAACGGGCGAGACTGACAATACCATCATGGTATGGAGACATGATGTCGATGAGGGGTTCACCGATCATTCGGATATAGCATTATCAGCAGCTTCACATTCGAAGGAAAGCACCAGCTTTCTAGCATGCGATGAGACAACATGTCACTCGGCGATCTACGACTTAGTAGGCCAGCGAGCCATATACCCACTGTCCGGCAATTGTATTGTCTTTGACAAGAGAAGAAACCCGACTGATGTGGCTCAGGAGGATTCATTTCAGAAACATGAAGCTACTTTGTCGGCCATTTGTACCTCTAATTCAAGGCACTTTCTGGCATCTGCAGATATGCATACCACCAGGGTATGGGATTCTCAGACATGCATAGAGGTTGCCATGTTGTCTAATGATCGTCAGCGAAAGGTTTCAATACTATCCTTCTCGCCCGATGATATGAAGCTCGTGAGCGTGAGCTCAGATGGTCACAATCAAATGATCGGCGTACATCAAACGTCACTAAATGGAGAGTGGGGCGAAGACTGTGTGAGTCTTCATGCGCTTGCTGGCCATGAGAAAGTGCACTTTGCTGCATTTGACGCAAATCATGATGTCGTCAGTGGTGGTAGGAGACATGTTAACTTTTGGTCGGAACAGAACTCCTCAGCTCTAGTGGTATCCAAAGGTATCCTATCCAAGAAATACATCAATGATACATTTTTATGCGTGATCTCAGTGCACGAACAATTGATTACAGGCACCGAAAGTGGTTCATTTGTCGTGTGGGAAGATAAAAAGATTGTGAAAGAACTCAATGCCCACAATGATTCTGTCACGTCACTTTGTGCATGTCCAGAGGGCTTCATTTCGGGGTGTGCCAAAGGGATCGTCATCCTCTGGTCGCCAAACATCCAAAAGGTAGCATCTTTTGATGTTGCAGATGCATCTTCCTCGCCATTGAATGCAGCAATTAGCTCATTGGACATGCACCCTCACTTGAATCAAAGCTCGACGATGACAATCTTGATCAGGACCAAATCTGGTGATATCTTTGAGATTTCTTGTGTTACCGGCAATGTTTCTTTGTTGGTCAAGAGCCCTTGCTCAGATGTCCCTTCTGTGGCTCTTAGATCAATTACAGTAGATGATGGACTCTAGAGGGCGTTGTAAACAGCTCGAACCTTTCCGGATGTTAGAAAGGAAGAGGTCGTGCCAAGAAGAGTGACTAGCATACAATGACTTTCTAATATTAATACAACAAATGTATACCCCCCTTCCCTAATGCTTCCTCCAACATGGTAATAAGACAGCCGAAAGTCCAAGTGGGATTTTCTCGTCAACTACCATCACAACAAATCGTCAAATCCTACACAATGGAATCTTCAGCAGCCGCCACCATGGCCGCAGCAGCCGAAGCCCTCGTCGCCCTCCTATTCACCGATCTCCTCGTCCGTATCCTCCTCCCAAGCGTCGACAATGCCATATTCCGAAACGCAAGCTGCTCCTCCGCATGCTGCCTAGCCTGCTGCTGCACCGACACTGGCTGTGCAAACCCCTCCATCAAATTATAATTGCACAACGGACAACGAATGTGATTGTCCGTCCATGAGTTGAGACAGGATTCGTGATATAGATGATTGCAGGGTAGGGATATGACGCTTTCGCCACGTTCGTATTCGCAGAGGCAGATGGAGCAGGATGGTTCTTCGTCGTCGGCGTCGAAGCTTTTCATTAATGATCCCTCGCCACCGCTCTCCAACTTGGATGGAGATAGTTGTTGTTTCTCAAGAGAATTATTCTCTTCTTGCTCTTCATCTTCGGCAAGGCCAACAGTGCTCACACTGCCATAATTACTGTCGATTCGTTTAAGAGACTCCATGCTCGCCGAACGGTTCAACCCGGCCAACTTGGCAGTCTCCTCCGCACACTCCCCCCAATCGTAACTCTTCCATTTTTCCTTCGCCTCGTTCGTCACTCCCGGACCATCTTCGGAACTAGTACGCTCATTACCTCCGTATCCCCCATTTTCAAACATTTGACGCTGGCTTTCCAATATGGCCAGTGCCAATTGAGCTTGAAAGGACATTAGTCCCAGGTCTGGATCAAAGTCGACCGCGGCATCGGCTCCGTTGCCCTCCCCATCCACAGCAGTCCCTTCCACAACCGCAGTGTTACTACTAGCGCCATTCTCGGCAATCTGTCGATCATACTCCTCCTCCACCTCCCTCCGATTCACAAACCAACGATACGTCCAGGTACTCCCCAACATACTCAAAAATATCAATCCTACGTCCTTTTCGACAATGGCCTCGATCCACAATCGGGTTAGGAAAAAGAGAATTAGGAGGGTGCATGTTGATTGACGGCGGTAGCGGTGTTCACGCTCGGTTTGGATTTGGGAAGTTAGGAAAGGGTGGGTTGTTGGGTTGGGATGTTGGAGGGTGGCTTCTTCTTCGTCAGAGGCAGAGGAGCTGTTGTTGTTATTGGCGGGCTGTTGCAAATTTTCAGTATTTGGAACTCCACTGTTTTCCGAGTTGGATGATTCATTATTGTCTGAGTTGGCCTCATTGATATCGATCCCAGCACCTGTGGTCGGCTGTGGCAATGCTTCGCCGTCGGCTCCATCTGCGGCTGCCAATCCCTCCTCCGTTAAATTTAAATCAGAATGTTGATTATTATCATTGCCAAGCACGACAATGGTAGGTCCTGACGACCTCTGATCATTGCTGATATTGTCACCACCGCTGTGGTTGTTATTATTTGAGTCATTGTTGTTGTTGCTGATGTTGTTGTTGTTGGCGTCTTCATTCTGAGAAATTCGCTCATGGACATGACGACGTGATGGACGCAACATATTTGTAAACATGGACATGGTGTATTGCAAAAAATCTTGTGTGAATTAATGCAAGAACTAATTGAAGAATAAGAAATTGAGTGTTGTTCTTTCCGTTTTATAAAATGAGACGACCATTTCAATTTGGTCTTCTTGATTGGGATTGGGTTGTTGGCAGTTGTCGGCCGATGGTTCAAGATTCAAATCAAGTAGTGGTATCAAGAATCTAGTAGATGGCGTGTCAACTTCTCACGAACACTGAATCATTCGTATTCGTGCTCAAGAAAAAATGTGGGAGAAGGATTTGAGATTTTGATGCTTCTAGTTTTGATGTGACACACGCGACACGCGACACGCGTGAGGCCGGCGAGGAACAATAGATTTTTTTGAAATTAGCGATACATCTCGTACCATCTTGGATATTTCTTCCAGATTGAGTGTATCGCCAAAGTACGCGCTGTGTCCGAAAGGACTCCCACAAATATAACTGTATGCAATTTAACGGTCGCATTATCTTGGAGCTTCTTAGAACCTTGGAGAACAAGACTGGATTTATCTCTGGTGTAGGATTCGGGATGAATTTGTCAAAAGAGGGGGGAGTAAATTGTTCTTTCTTGTAATAAGAATATTTTACGAGACACTTTCGAATTAAGAACTGCCGCCGCTTCAAGCCAGGTCGGGGATGTTGTGGCGATCGGCAATCTAATAAATTAGAACGAGTCACACACGGATGGCTATGCTCTCAGGATGCTCCCACAACTCATGAATAACAGCCAGAAAACAATGAAATAGCATTACTAAAACGAATGCCCACTATCGATATTTCCACTACCAACATCAACATGACTGAGGAGAACAGAGCCGACGACGATGACGCTATGCGATCCTCCGCCGACGCACTCACGCAGAAGTTGTATACTACCGTCATGGATGTGTTCGGCGATTACGCAGCCAACGATGAAGACGATTACAACAGCATGCAGGAAACCCTCCGAAAGCAGCAAATGAAAGAGCAAATGTCTCCAACGCCCCTCAAAGCCGATGATGCTAGAGGCATCATCGCTAAGAAATTTCTTGAGGGTTATGTGTTGAATGGGGATGTTTGTGACGAGTGTGTCATGCCGATCATGGTGCACGATGGTCATGTTTCGTGTGTCATTTGCAAGAAGGTAGAGGAGATGGCGAAATCGAAGCAGGATCCCATGCCAGATGGTGCCGAGTTGCCGTTTGACCCGACGTCAGGATCCGATTTGTCTGAATTGGGAAAAGAAGAATTCGTTAACAGGGCATTATCTCAATTTAATGAGAGGTAAGTCCGTGTGGTTCAGTCAAGCATGCTTACTCATCACACCTGATTCATCATTTGGTAATTGACTCCATACCCTCCATTCTATTTCTTTTATTTTCAATAGACGCTCCCAAGCGACTGCTGAATACACGGCCAAAATAATTGGCGGTTACGTAATGCAAGACGTTCTCTGCTCAAAGTGCGACTTGCCCATGATGAAGTACAATGACTCAGTCGACTGTGTTTTCTGCCCCGCAGAGGTAGAAGAGACACCGCTAGACCTACCCACCAAGAGCATCACGTCTGATGAGGAGAAGAATCAAGAGCCTGTAAAAGAGGTAAGACTGAATATAGTCACATGTAGATCCTACCGAACATTATGTACCATCCCTCATTTTAATCATTTGCAACATACATTGTATAGCTATCGCAGGCAGAAATACTTGTCGAGCGATTGCGCGACATGCAGTCCAAGGGTTTCGGTGAGAATGTTGAGAGTGAGCTTGAAAAGGCAGAGAGCGAATTGTTGAAATTGGCCATGGCCCTTGGGATGCAAGGAAATCAGGTATGGAACTTGTTATTACAGTAAACACATTAACTTTTCTCTTCTTCGTTATTCTGACGAAAAGCTTGCTTGACCTATGGACTATCAGAGTGGTGAAGTTGGCGAAGCCCTCCAAGAATATTTCGCCAAGAAGAAGAATGATCGAGCATCGGAGAAGAAGCTCAAGGAGAATCCCGAGGGTGTCGTGGTTGAAGCCGAGGTTGTTGTAGCTTTAGATGTTGACACAGAACAACGCACCAGCACCAAATGGGGTGCTGCTAGTATTCCTCAAGCTATGCCAGTTGTAACCAACAAAGGAGAAAACATGGCCTTTACTGAAGATGGAATTCCCATTGTACCTGCCACTCCAGATTTTGGATCGAGAATTAGCTGCAATGGTAGCTCATTTTTTCCAACCTTGAAAAGTCTATTTGCAAGTGTTTCTAGCGCTAGTCCCGTCAACGTTGAGGGAGTATGTGTCAAGGTTGATATGGCAAATGCTGATACAACAAACCTCAATATTGGTCGCGTTGAAGCGAAGAAACGCATTGCCAAGCTCATCGAGGAAGGATGGGAAGTGTCTGCTGATAGCTGTCCCCAGTGCGACCTGCCAATATTCTCAAAATTAGACGGACAGATAATCAATAGCACGAAGTGTTGCGTCATGTGTGGGCTTATCCCCGAAAGCGCCGATACGAATGATCTTACGAATCTTAACATGGATACGCAAGAAGATCTCACTCAGAAGATGGTGAATCAAATGATTGAAGGCTGGAGCATCATTGAAGGTGGCGAATGCCCTTCCTGCTACATGCCTACGATGTATAATCCGCATGCGAACCTTGCGCACTGTGTTGCATGTGGCGTACTGCCAGAGCCGCACGCCACCAACGCATCAAATGTAGGAGGCCCAGGATTAATTGCTCACTATGGCAGTGATCCAGCGCAACCTGCCATGTATGCAGTGAAAAACACACTCCAGGTAGAAATCGTGTCTGATCCCGCCTTCACGTTGCCTGATCCAACAGGGCAGTATGGGGGCAATGTTGGTGTGGCGGAGTCTGGATCCACACAGCACACAATGGGCGCACCAACTCCCGCGGCCACCCCCAACATGCAGGCAGTACAGAACAAGATATATGTCTCGGCACACTCTGAGCCTACTCACTACCCATCCAACGAGCCAACACCCAACGCGCACGCCGTGAGGGGCAAGCTTGCGTCAATGCAAGCATTGCAATGCAATCCCAATGTTGTGATAGAAAGTTATCCTGCCCAGTACATTACGGACCAACCAAATTCTATGGCTAAACCAGTCAATTGCAATCTTAGTGAACCAACTCCCAATATGCAGCTCAACCAACCCTATCATGACGCAACGTATGAGCAAGCACTCTCAATGCATGCAGCACAGGGCAAATTTAACGCATTGACTGTATCTGCACCCACTCATCACAGAGCAGTAGACCCAACACCATCAAATCTTAATATTTCCTCGAAGATGGGAGCTGGAGACACCTGGCAAGCACAAAGGGATTGAATGTGATTGTGACCACTGGAAAGTCCATGTACAGAGCGGCACAGCCGTCATTTGATGTGTATTAATGAATTATATGTGTAAAATATCTATTCCTTGTCCTTTCCTTCCCGTTATCAAGGAAAGGATACCTGTGAGAGATTGATGGGATGAATCGGGAGCCAAGTTAGATTAGGTAGTGAGCAAAAAAATAGTAGATGATGGGTTGAAGAGTTGAATAATTGTTGCACTAGAACGATAATTAGAATCGTACTAAAATGCAGATCAGAACTTTATTAATAAATCCTGTCAAACAATCAATCCAAATGAAATGAAATGTAAGTTAGATCTGTTCTAATCTCACCACCAAGCTCTAACTTCTCGAAGGTAGACGAGAGCAATTGCGCTGCAAAGTAGCCTCCAAACAATGGAGGGA